>CM059285.1:29711177-29726177 GCA_030347295.1 Setipinna tenuifilis
GTTCTTCTTGGGTGGTTTGGGGGAGGTCTGCTCCTGGTCCTCATAGGCAAGGGAGTACATGCTGGTGGCTCTGCGCATCGCCCCGGCTCTCTCATTCAGGTTCCCCGTGCTGGTTCTGCGGGTCTGGTTGGAACGGTTCTTCAGTGCCAGGGCGCTGCTGAGCGACACCTGTTCGGAGTTCCTGCGGGTCTGGTGGTGAGGAACCGCTCTGCGCTGATCCGGCTCGGCCCCAGACATTCTAGGCTTCCCTGATCTGCTGTCCACTGAGGACCTTCGACTGCCCCCCCCACCCGTGCCCCCCCCACCCTCGTCCCGCCCTCCCCTGTGCCGGCCCTTGGTGGAGGGGGAGGACGGGAGCTCGTCGCCAGCTGCTGATAGGCCTTTGCTGAGCCAGCTCTCCTGATTGGCGCCTGGTTTCCATGGCTGTGGGGAAACGGTGCGTGTTGTTCCAGCCATCTCAGGAGCTTTGGCTGCGGGGCTCTGGAGTCTCTCCTTGGCGGGTGGGGATTTTGGTCTCGGTTGTGCCGAAGGAGACCCAGCCCAGAAATCCTTCAGGCTCTTGAAGTTGGTGTCTGCAAGACAGGGCTTGTCAGGTTTGTCCTTCATGGCGAAAACAGAACAGCTGTGTTCTTCGGACACATCGTCCTCGAAATCATCATTAGAGGCGAGTCCTGTGGACCTGAGGTCGTACGCTGACTTGGTGAAGCGCTTGGTGAGTGTGGAGGACGGAGAGCCCGAAGACTCCCGTGACTTGCCAGCGTAGACTTTGGGTGCTTTCACCTCATTCTCCCAGAAGGACTTGAGCTGCTTCAAACGTTCTCGCCTGTTTTCAAAATGCTGGCTGTCCTGTTTGGCTGGCAACACTGGACTCTGGGGAAGCACCGGGGTGCTTGTCTTCGACTGAGATCTGGGCTCGGATGGTGTCTCCTCAACTCGAGCCTCAGCTTTGAGAGCCAGCTCTGGGTGGGTTGGGGGAACAGGTGGCTCGCGGGGACTAGACGGCTGTTTCATTGCCTCTTCAGCCACCTTCTTTGCAAATCTGCTGTTACTGAAAGAGGGTGGCGGTGACCTCACTTCTGAAGAGGTAACGTCTTTATCAACATGACTGCTTACTTCAAACGAATCAGTCCTTTCTGTGGACAATGCACTTTCTGGCATATTCTTGTCCACAACTTCTACACCCACATACTTTTGCTTGACTGAAATGTCATCGACTACTTGTTCCTCTTGTGCCTTTGTGTCTATAATCTGCTTCCTCTGTGGTCTCTCCTCATTGCGTGGCTTGAGAGAGGGACTCATGGACCTAATCTCAAAATTCTGAACAGACTTCTGTGGGTCTATAACTTCTTCCCTGACGGTCTGTCCAATGTCCATCCGTGGATCAGACTGGGTATTCTTGTCTGGAGTGTTTAGGTTTGTTCTGCTGATCAGTATCTTGGGGCCACTGTTGCCTCTCTCCCAGAAAGACTTCAAATTGGCAATCTTTGGCCTCTCGTCTTGACCTTGACCGGATGTCTGGCTGTTCTGTTGTGGCTGAGAGCCTCTTAGATTCTGGCGTGAGGTTCCTTCATTTCCTGCCTCTGGTCCTCTTGAGACACGAGCATCCTCCAGTCTGGCTGGCCCATGTCTCTGGGCCTCAGGACGTTGCTGTTGGGCTCGGAGGGCTGTCTCTGTCTTGACTACTGCGTGGACAGGAGGGTGGGTCTGCACGGTCATCTCTCTGGTGGCTGTGGAGTTGAGTGGACGTTGGGACTGATACGTAGCTTCTGTTTTATCTGCTGAATAAACAGGATGTTTGGGTTGGTATGAGGCTTTGGATTGGTTTGTTTCTGTGTTCGCTTCTGTTTGAGGTGAGGACTTGAAGCGTTGGGATTGGTAGCTAGCCTCTTTTTGAAACTTTGATTGGTTGAAGCGTTGTTGGGGTTGGAAGCTAGTCTCTGTCTGGAATGATGACTGGTTGGAGCGCTCTGGTTGATAGCTGATAGTTTCTGTCTGTATCGGAAACTGGCTGGAACGTTGTGGTTGGTAAGTGGTCTCTGTTTGAAGTCTTGACTGGTTAAAGTGTTGGGGTTGGTGGCTAGTCTCTGGTTGAAGTCTTGACTGGTTGAAGTGTTGGGGTTGGTGGCTAGTCTCTGGTTGAAGTCTTGACTGGTTGAAGTGTTGGGGTTGGTGGCTAGTCTCTGCTTGGAGCAGCGCGTGTCCCGGAGGGGTGTGGAGCTGGCGGTTGCTTGCTAAGTCCTTGCCTAGGCCAGGTTGAAAGGGGCGGACAGTGATGGTGGGGGGCTCTGTCTGAGGGTCACTTTGCTCCGGAGACTCGTCAGAGAGATCCACGCTCTGCTCCTCACCCCAACACGTCTCCTCCGGGAACAGCTTCCTCTTCTCCTTGGCCTTCTCCTGCCGGGGGACGATCGTGTAAACATTCCCAGACGTCTTGCTCAGCGCCATTTTCTGAGTCTCCTCTTCTGAGTCTGTGATGTCGTCTTTCGTGTCCTCTGGGTCTTGTGCGGAGTCCGTGTCCTGTCTGTTGCTGCTGTCAGTGCTGCGGTTGAACCACTCCAGCACCTTGGCAATGGAGTCGCCCTCCTCAGACAGCTTAGCTGACGCCTGGGGAGACCTGGTCCTCTCAGCAGCTGTCTGGGTGGCTGGTGGCTGGGGAGACCTGGTTCTCTCAGCAGCTGTTTGGGCAGGTGACAGGAGAGGAGACCTGGTTCTCTGAGTAGCTGTCTGGGTGGCTGAGGCCTGGGGAGACCTGGTCTCAGCAGCTGTCTGGGTGGGTGACAGGAGAGGAGACCTGGTCCTGTCAGTAGCTGTCTGGGTGGCTGATGGCTGAGGTGACCTGGTCCTCTCGGTGTCATCTGGCTTTGTCACCACATCCAGCAGAGACGAGGGGAAAGTCCTCTTTGACTCCTGCAATGTGTCTGGAAAAACAATAAAATGTGTTAAAGTTAAAATGAAACTGTTTTAGAGGAAATTTAACTGTACAACTACAAAACCACAAAAGTCTATTAGGACTATAGTGACAATAGTACTGGACATGCCTAAACTGCACAACTGTACATTTGTTATCTGAATGTAGACTACCACATACCTTGCTCAACTGCTACCAGTGATGACTGGGTAATTTTAATGATATCCAAATAAAGATCAACACTCATACAAGCGTATGGACCCTCACAAAAGAATCTCACCTTCTGAGGCCTTGAGTAGAGCAGTGTCCGGGGCCTTAACTCTGATATCTTGGTCGGGCTTCATTGGCTGAGCCTTCTCAGTGCTGGAGTCCATCCACCTGTGCAGTGAGCTCTGTGTGGGCTCCCTCTCTCTGGACGTCACACCTGGCCCAGGTGACCATGCTGCTCTAGCACCTCTGGGGTCCTCGAGTGTTTTACCGCCTGACGGTGTCCTCTCCTCCTGGAGCGCAAACGCAGAGACGTCCGAACGTCGTCCTGCATCCTGGTGGTGCCAGTTTGCCAAGGGTGTGGTCTCTCTCTGTTGACCTCCATCTAACCTTGAGGTGGCCTCTCTCTGTTGACCTTTATTCGACCTTGAGTAGTCCTCCCTCTGCTGACTTACATGTGTTGCCCTTGCAATGATCTCCTTCTGCTGACCTACATTTGACCTTGGGTTGGTCTCTCTCTGCTCACCTTCATGCGACCTTGAGTTGGCCTCTCTCTGTTGAGCTCCATCTGCCTTAAAAGCAGCTCTGTGCTGCTGAGTGATGTCCTGTGATGTCCGCCTTTGCTCTCGGCCCTCCACTGGGATAAAGTGCCATTTCTCCTCACCTCCCATCTGCACACGCAAGTTCTCCTCCTCCTCTTCCTTCTTCTCTTCCTCCTTCTGTCTGCTCTCCACATTGGCCCTCACCTCCACAGACCCCACCCTCTCCTGGACACTGTCTGCTCCCATTGGCTGGGAGTTGATTGGCTCGCTCTTTAGGTGGCAGTCGATTGGCTCGTTCCTCAAGTGGGACTCGATGGAGCTGCAGCTGGAGTCCTCCTTGAGGACGGCAAAGGTCATGGAGGTCATGGAGGGCGTAGGGGACGTGACCCCTGACCCGCTGCTGTCTGTGTGTGAGCTGAGGGTTCTGGGTAGTTTGGTCCTCTTTCTGGGCACGGGGGCGGGGCGTTTGGCTGGGGCTTTTGGCTCCTCCTCCTCGGCTCTGGCTGCGCTGAGCTCCTCCTTCTGCACCACCAGTGAACACGGACTCTCTGCCAACACACAACACACACACACACACACACACACACACACACACACACACACACACACCAGTGAACACGGACTCTCTACCGACACACATCTGTTCAGTAGTAGGTACACACACATACACACACACACACACACACACACACACACACACGGATTCTCTGCCAACACACAACACATCTGTTTAGTAGTAGGTACACACACATACACACACACATACACACACACACACACACCAGTGAACATGGACTCTCTACCGAGACACAACACACCTGTTCAGTAGCAGGTACCAGGTGTTTATCAAATACACACACATACACACACACACACACACAACACACACGCATACAACACACACACAGGTGTCTTATTTTCAGCTAGCTCCAAAGAGCACTTCTCCTTACCTAGCTCGCATGTCTTGCTAGAGGCCTGGGTGCCATTGTGCAGCTGAGGGTAAGGCCTCTCTGTGTCGATGTCCACTGGGACACTGTTGAACGGATTATGCCTCAGCTACCAACATGGCCAAAACACACACACAACATTCACACAGCACACCAGTCAAACAAGACACACACATACACACACACACACACAACACACACACACAACATTCACACAGCACACAAGTCAAACAGGAGATTATGTCACTCTTTGCACAATAAACACTACATGTGACAGTCATTACATGTGACAGCTGATCTATGAAGCATGGAGAGGCTGGTTAAATTCCACTCTGGGAGCAATTACTACAATTATTATTACAAACAAACAGACTCAAACAGACTCAAACACACACCTTAAGTAACCAACCACACCTGCGGCACACTAGCTGCCATGACACCTTGCCTTTATTTATTTATTTATTTATTTATTTATTTATTTATTTATATATCTTTTATACAGAGATGTACATGTGTGTATTCCTTTATAACTTTATGTGAATGTGGTATGCTGTTGTTTACTCTAAAGGGCACCTGCAATCTCACTGTATCCTGGGTGAAGTGACAATAAAGACATCTTATGTACTATTATGTTATGTTATCTTATTTTGTCTCACCTTTTTTGTTTTATGTTGTAATATGCTGTGTTACGTTACATTATGATATGTGATGGTATGTTTTGTGATGTGATGTTATGCTATGCTATGCTATGTTATGCTATGCGCTTTGTGTTATGTGATTGATGTGATGAGTTATGTGATGTGTTTGTGGGTGTGATGTGATTGATGTGGTGAGTGGTGGCTGCACCTTTGGGGAGCGCATGGCCAGCCTCAGTGTGTCCTGACGAGCCTCCGACGTCACACTCCCACCGTTCCTGTCAGACACACACACACACACACACACACACACAGCGTTCCTGTCACACAGCGTTCCTGACACACACACAAACACACACACTCGCGCTTACACACATAACAACAGCGTTCCTGTCAGACACAAACACACACACACACCATTCCTGTCAGACACACACACACTTACCCTTACACATGAACACAGCGTTCCTGTCAGACACACACACTACCGCTTACACACAGCATTCCTGTCAGACACACACACACACACACACACTCACGCTTACACATGAACACAGCCTTCCAGACACACACACTCATGCTTACCACCGTTCCTGTCAGACACACACACACACACACACACACACACACACTCGTGCTTACACATGAACACAGCTCCTGTCAGACACACACACACACAGAGTTCCTGTCAGACACACACACACACACACACACACACACAGCGTTCCTGTCAGACACACACACACACACACACACACACACACACACAGCGTTCCTGTCAGACACACACACTCATGCTTACAAACACACACACAGCGTTCCTGTCACACACACTCACACACACACCGTTCCTGTCAGATACACACACATGAACACAGCGCACAGATCACCTAAAAGTGGCCATGATCTATGAGTAAATCATTCAGAAGCCACTGAAAGTTCTTACAGTTTTTTTCTTGCATGTCTTTTTTATATGGGAATACCACCACAGGATCAAAGGAGACTTTCTGAATGACCTAGCAGCATTTACTCTATGAAAACCATGAGCTTAAAAGGAAAAGTTCAGACAGAATAATGTGCTGTGAGATACGCTTGAGCAGCGTGTGTTTATGTGTGTGTGTGTGTGTGTGAGCAGCGTGTGTTTATGTGTGGAGCTCCAGTCCCTCCGTGAGGATGTCACACCGCGAGTGAGAAACGCCTAACGCCTAACGCCTGTGTTTACTAAGACTGACTCATCACTCCACTACCTGCAGTCATAAGACACACACACCCACCCTAAAGACACACATCACACACACTTACACACACACATCACACACACACACACACACACATCACACACACTTAAACACACACACACACGCACACACACACACACAGACACACACACACACACACACACACACACTTACACACACACACACACACATCACACACACATCACACATACACACACACACACACACACACACACACACACACATCACACACACATCACACATACACACACACACACACACACACACACACACACACACACATACACACACACACACACACAATGATAAGGACGTCAAACAATCCAGCTGGAGAATTTACAGCACAAGGAAAACACCCTAAAACAAAACATAACACACCATACCATACCACATCATACCATTATTATACCACATCACAGCATACATGCATTATACCACATCATACCATACATGCATTGCTGTGTGTTGGGTGTCTTACTGTGTCTTACTTACGCTGGTTCTACTGTGCTAAAAGTGGGGTAAAAGTGGATGCTTATGATGCTATTTATTTATATTGTGCCTCTTACTCACTGAAGTACTCTACACACTTCACATGTTTAGACCACACACACACACACACACACACACACACACACACACACAGATGCTAAAAGGCTGCAGGCAGTGCCCCGACATCAGTAACCGTATAGGGTTCAGTGTCTTCCTCAGGGACCCATCAACCAGGCAAGCAGAGCTGCCATCGAACCAACAACCTTAGACTTTATCGCCGACTCCTCTAGGCAAGCAGAGCTGCAATCGAACCAACAACCTGAGACTTTATCGCTGACTCCTCTACCTTTTGTTGCCCAACCTGATAAGTCATCTCCCTGTCACCTGTGTGGTGCCATATCACACCATACCACACTACACCACATAAGCAGTCAGCTGTGTGGTCATGTTTGCAGTCAGTGGTTAGAGGTGTTATGGGTGGAGTCCAGGTATGGGTGGATGGTTAGAGGTGTTATGGGTGGAGGTGGAGGTAGAGTAGGCGTGGATGGTTACAGGTGGTATGGGTGGAGGTAGAGTAGGCGTGGAGGTAGAGGTAGAGTAGGCGTGGAGGTGGAGGTAGAGTAGGTGTGGATGGTTACAGGTGTTATGGGTGGAGTCCAGGTATGGGTGGATGGTTACAGGTGTTATGGGTGGAGGTAGAGTGGGCGTGGAGGTGGAGGTAGAGTAGGTGTGGATGGTTAGAGGTGTTATGGGTGGAGGCCAGGTGAGGGTGGATGCATGTCTCACCTGTCCCGCTGCTGTGACGGAGATCTTGACACGGCCATGACATCATCTACTCCACTCCCACGCCTCGGCCTCTCCAGACTCCGAGTGAAATCTGTGTGAGGAACACACACTTCGGTGAACACACACTTCAGAGGAACACACACACACTTCAGAGAACACACACATCAGAGAACACAACTTTAGGAGAACAAACTGAAGAGGATACACACTTGTGACTGACAGGTGCTATGTGGTGACTGACAGGTGATATGTCTTGTGTGACAGGTGCTATGTGGTGTGACTGACAGGTGATATGTGGTGTGACTGACAGGTGATATGTGGTGTGACGGACAGGTGATATGTGGTGTGACTGACAGGTGAGTGATGTGTGACAGGTGCTATGTGGTGATTGACGGGTCGCTGGCGCTCACCTGGCCTGCGCTGCCTCATGGAGGCCCAGATGATCTCGGAGCCGTGGATGCGGTCCTGGTGCCGCTGGGACTTGACCTGGTAGAACCACTCGCCCGTCATGTACTTACGCTGGCTCTCCTCCAGCAGCAGGGACTGCAGCTGCCTGGGGGACACACAGGGGACACAGGACAACTTACACAGGGGACACACAGCACAGTGCAACTCACACAGCACAACAGCACAGGACAACTCACACAGGGGACACTGCAGCTGCCTAGGGGACACAAGACAACAGCACAGAACAACTCACACAGGGGACAACAGGACAACTCACACAGGGGACACTGCAGCTGCCTAGGGGACAACAGCAGCACAACTCACACAGGGGACAACAGCACAGCACAACTCACACAGGGGACACAGGACAACTTACACAGGGGACACAGGGCACCTTACACAGGGGACACAGGACAGGACAACTCACACAGGGGACAATGCAGCTGCCTGGGGGACACATACAAGGGACACAGGACAACTCACACAGGGGACACTGCAGCTGCCTAGGGGACAACAGCAGCACAACTCACACAGGGGACAACAGCACAGCACAACTCACACAGGGGACACAGGACAACTTACACAGGGGACACTACAGCTGCTAAGAGACAACTGCACAGGACAACTCACACAGCAAACAGTACACGTAACTGAACACAACAGCACAGGCAAACTTAGACACAGACTAGAGCTGCCTAGAAACAACAGCACAGTCAACCTTTGACATAAAGAAGACTACGTTACAATAGCCCAGTCAATAAGACATAGAGAGGACTAAGTTATAAGAGCACAGTCAACCTTAGACATAGAGAGGACTAAGTTATAAGAGCACAGTCAACCTTAGACATAGAGGGGACTATGCTACAACAGCACAGTCAACCTTAGACATAGAGTGCCATAAAAGGGCCATTGGACTATAGCTGCCTGAGGAATAAGCCAAGCACAGGAAAGCTTAACGAGTGTATGTGTGTGTATGTGTGTGTGTGTGTGTGTGTGTGTGTGTGTGTGTGTGTGTGTGTGTGTGTATGTGTGTGTGTGTATGTGTGTGTGTGTGCGTGTGTGTGTGTGTGTGTGTGTGTGTGTGTGTGTGTGTGTGAGAGTGTATGTGTGTGTGTGTGTGTGTGTGTGTGTGTGTGTGTGTGTGTGTGTGAGTGAATCTAAGTGGATGGAGGGGATATTTTCATACGCATTCCTCTTTAACAGAATTAGGAACATGAAAACACATCTGTGACAAAGCGAGCTCTGCACACAAATACCTTAAATTCCACACAGCCAGCGGCCAACGCAGACCAGACCAGACCAGCCCATTAGACCATTAGACCCGCATGAGTGACCTTAGCCAACACAGACCAGCTCAGTACGTGTGTGTGTGTGTGTGTGTGTGTGTGTGTGTGTGTGCATGAGTGACCTCAACGCAGACCAGCCCAGCCCATTAGACCCGCACGAGTGACCTTAGCCAACGCAGACCAGCTCAGTACGTGTATATCTTTAAATATGTGTGTGTGTTTGTGTGTGTGTGTGTGTTCTGTACGTGTTTGTCTTTACATATGCGTGTGTGTGTGTGTGTGTGTGTGCATGAGTGACCTTAGCAGGGGTGCCTCCCTGCACCGCCTCCCTCTGAGCCCCAGGGGGCAGTGTGGCAAACACACTTACGGCCCACACACACTAACGGCCCACAAACACACACTCATGGCCCATACACACACTTACGCCCACCAAACACACTTACGGCCCACAAACACACTCACGGTCCACAAACACACTTACGCCCCACACAAACTCACAGCCCACAAACACACTCACACCCACACACACTAACACCCCACAAACACACTTACGGCCCACACACACACTCACGCCCCACAAACACACTCCACACTCACGCCCCACACACACACTAATGGCTCATAAACACACAGGCTTTGGGTGTAATAGCTGCTATTAGGGGGGTTGCTATGGCACAGCTTGCTGCTGGACTCATACCACATATAGGCATACACACCTGGCAACACAGGTTCCATTCCGGTCTACCCTACACAGGCATATGTACCTGGGGACACAGGTTTGTTTCTGATCTACCACATACAGGTATATATAGGTGGGGGCAGAGGTTCGATCCTGTTATATACAGTACAGGCATACATACCTGGGCACACAGGTTCCATTCTGGCCTACCATATACAGGCATACAGTAAATACCTGGGGACACAGGTTCAATTTTGATATACCATATACAGGCATACATACCTTGACACACAGGTTTGATTCTGGTCTACCATATACAGGCATACATACCTGGCGACACAGGTTCCATTTTGGCCTACCACATACAGGCATACATACCTGGGCAAACAGGTTCCATTCCGGTCTACCACATACAGGCATACAGTAAATACCTGGGCACACAGGTTCGATTTTGGCCTACCATATACAGGCGTATTTACCTGGGGACACAGGTTCCATTCTGGTCTACCATTTACAGACAAGTGCAACTGGTGATGTATGGGTTCGATTCTGGTCTGGAGCCATTTCCCAGTCCCACCCACCTCTCTCCCCCACTAATATTGTCTCTCTTCACTATCCTTTAAAAATAGGCCAAAAAACATTTTTTTAAGTATCATGTGCTTGTCCATGTTTGACTATCTGGCTTATAGTCTTATGTGTGCTTTGGGTGTGATAGGATGTGTTTGAGGCACACGTACTGAATAATGTCTGATAATCTGGCTGGGTGCCCGTGTTCACTTGTGTTCCTTTATAAAAGAGGAAGATCTAGAGTGTCGGCCGGTTCCTTCCCGCTCCTCTCCGTGTGAAAGTTCCCTCCCTTTCCTCTGCACCTGAAAGCTGAGCTGCCGTGCTTCTGTGAGGCTGAGGGTGCGTTTTGTTGTGTGTGTCAAGCGAAACACAAATCCCTGCGCACACAAAAGCGCAGCCACCACCATCGGTCTCCACCGCAACCTGCAGCAGACGTATCAATGCACGGGGCAGATTACCAATGAGGAAAAACCAATGACTACAGGAGTGATTCCACACAAAGAAATAGGTCCATATATATATATACACCAGTTATTTACACAAGGTGTCACTGAGAGTTTATCTATAGACCATCACAAAGGAGTTTAGTTATTAGCATCTTCTGCAACACACACCAGGCCCTCCTCTCATCTCGCACACACACACGTACACAGGTACACACACACACACACACACACACACACACACACCAGGCCTCTCTTCTGCAACACACACCAGGCCCTCCTCTCATCTCGCACACACACACGTACACAGGTACACATACACACACACACACACACACACACACACCAGGCCTCTCTTCTGCAACACACACCAGGCCCTCCTCTTCTGCAGGCCCTCTTTTCATCTCGCAGTGAAAGAGAGAAGCTGGCCACAGACACCCTAGCACCAGCCTCAGCACCCAGACACAACAGCTCTGTAAACTGACGACAGTGTCCTGGTGAAACGAGGATCTGTACCTCAGTGTGAGTTACTGTGGTTGTTGTCGACCCTTTCGACGGTTAAAACACAAAAACAATCCCGAAACATCCTATTTTGTTCACAAACTACTGTACTTCTGCTACAGTTCACATCGTTGGGAATGTTTAATCACAAACCCTGTGGAAACAGCTATGATGCAAATAACTAAACTCCTTTGTGATGGTCTATAGATAAACTCTCAGTGACCTCTCTTGTAAATAACTAACTACAACTATATATATATGGACCTATTTCTTTGTGTGGAATCACTCCTGTAGTGATTGGTTTTCTCCTCATTGGTAATCTGCCCCGTGCCTAGCCTACTATGTTCTTGCAAAGACACGACAGTAACACTTCAATAACTTTGTGTTGTTGGCCTGAAATGAGTTTCTGCAGGTTGAGATGCAGGGGTATGATGAGGCTAGTGCTTCATTAGTGTGGTGCTTGATTAGTGGTGTGATGAGGCTAATGCTAGGCTAGGCTAGTGCTGGTTAGAGTGTTGTGATGAGGCTAGTGATTGATTAGAGTGGTGTGATGAGACTAGTATTAGGCTAGAGGAGTGGTGTGATGAGGCCAGTGCTTAGTTGGAGTGGTGTGATGAGGCTAGTGATTGATTAGTGGTGTGATGAGGGTAGTATTAGGCTAGCGTAGTGGTGTGATGGAGCTACTGCTTAGTTGTTGTGGTGTGATGAGGGTCATGTGTCTGATGTGGCCAGTGCTGCCCATGCGAGTGCAGGGGAAATCACCCTGGTCACGAGAGGCGGGGGGGGGGCGAGGGGGGGGGTTAGAGAGGGGCGAGGGGGGGCGAGGTCATTCTCCCAGCACAGCAGAGTTAATCCCCTCGCTAACAAGGCCGCCGCGCAGTCAGGCCTGCTGGGAAACACACACACACACTCACAGGAGACACACACCACAGCACTGCACACACACACACTAACAGGAGACACACACCACAGCAGACCACTGGGTGCACAATCATCCAAGGAGAAACACCTTAA
This sequence comes from Setipinna tenuifilis, assembly GCA_030347295.1. Taxonomy (NCBI): domain Eukaryota; kingdom Metazoa; phylum Chordata; class Actinopteri; order Clupeiformes; family Engraulidae; genus Setipinna; species Setipinna tenuifilis. The sequence goes on from CM059285.1 coordinate 29,723,888, forward strand.
TATTCACCCAAACTTTACATAACACAGAAACTAAACACTTACCCAAACATTACTCCAAAACAGACACTAAACACTAACCAAAATACTCCCCCAAAACAGAAACTAAACACCAACTTAAACATGACTCTAGAGCAGAACTAAACATTTCAGCAAATCTAATGAAGACTCCAGTAGAGTTCGGTAAAATACAGCATAATTTTTCTGTTATTCCAAAAGAAAAAAAACTTTTGTATTGAACTGATATAGAACATAGTTTGTTCCATAGTGTTTTGTGTACTGACTCAGTGAAACCGAACAACTTGGACTATAACTACAAGGCAAATGTCTGGGACATGAGAGATCTTCCTCTCCTCTCTCTCTCCCTCGCTCTCTCTCTCTCTCTCTCCGCTCTCTCCCTCTCTCTCTCCCTCTCTCCCTCTCTCTCTCTCTCTCTCTCCCTCGCTCGCCCATCTCTCTCATCTGCCCCAGTGGAGATAGAAAGAATTAGGCAACCAAGCATTCTACAGAAGCACTTCACTTTCTGTGCAATGCAATGTGTGAACAGTGTACAAGACCACTTGTTGATGCGCGCTACACTGTTAACTAAAAGAGTTATCTTTCTAAGCTGTTTGCTTGGTTTGCCTGTACTACTGTCATCTCACTAACACTCCACATTTAGTTAAATTACTAAATTACTGTGTCCCTCAATCAACAAGGCCACACTGTACACGTGCAGTGTGATGCTTTTCAACAAAGGTCAAAAGAAGGTCAGAATGAGGTCAGAATGAGGTCACTATCTGTCAGTGACCCTGATACTCAATGAGATGTAAATTGATATAATCCATTTATACTAGATTAGATTTTATCTTTAGATTTTATACCTGTTATTAGATTGCTGAGCTGTTAAATGTGCCATTTGGGTGCAGTACAAAGTTGGAGAAAAGTTGGGAAAATGCAAGTCAGCTGTGAGAGAGGAGAGACCAAGACAAACCAGTGGGGAGCGAAGTCCAGTTGCTTAATAGAATGGGTGCTAATTGGATTCCGAGGCGTGGGGGTGTCGATTGAAATCTGAGATCAATGTGTGCGGCCCTGACCCCCCCCCCCACACACACACACACACACCATCCTCCCTAAATTGGGCTAATCACGCTAACCGCTATTTCCCATGTGGCACAGCACAGCGGCGCTTCTGCTCTAATTGAATAGCGGTTAGCGTGGATAGCTAAACTCAGACACACAGCAGCCAGCCGCACATGTCCGGTGTGCCTCTTATCAGATTACTGCGGGAACACACAAACACCACAGTCACACACACACACACACACACACACACACACACACACACACACACACACACACACACCACAGTCACACACACACACACACTGCGGCTGTGTTGACGCTCACACACCCAAGGAATGAACACAAGGACTCAATAAAGGCCAGGCGTAGCCTTCATGAGGGAACAGTAGCACACACTCTACAACACACACTCTCTACAACACACACACACTCTACAACACACACACTCTTTAAAACACACACACACTCTCTACAACACACACACTCTTTAAAACACACACACACTCTCTACAACACACCGCTTAACACTTTATAAACTGACGACTCAACACGTCAAGAGCTTCCTTTTTGGGGGTGGTCCATTAGAACAAATCCAAACCAACATGACCCATCAAACAGCACCAAACTCAGACACTAAATATGTACCACACACACACCTGGTTAGCTTAGCCCAAGGGTAGTGGTCAAGGAGACAGACACCTGGGGGTTTATCACAACGACGGTTAAGTGACAAACCAAATATATACACACACCTGGATAATGTAACCCAAGGGTAGTAGTAAACATGAGACAAGAAGAGCCTATTGACATTTATTAGTTAAAATAATGAAGCCCTGGGCTCTTAGACTTAGACATAGCTCAGGTTTACCACTACCTTAATCATACCTTTGTATAGTTTATCACTCAACTACCTTTCTAGTAGACCTCCCCGGAGGAGAAGCTAACTTCCTCAAACAGGTAAGACAGGTGTGGCACCCCGTCAGGTACTCTTCCTGCTACATTAGCATGATCATCACCCACAGCAGACAGGTAAACACACATACATGTAAGACCGACAGGTGGAGGTGGAGCAGACACTCGAGCTGGTGTACTTTTCCATTATACTTGGCAGGCGCTTAGCAGATGCTTTTAATCCAAAAAGCCTCACAACAGAGGACACAACCACAACTCAAGCTACAATAATGCAGAGAACAGAGCAAGCACAGAGTAAAGAGCGTAAGAAAGTAAC
>CM059285.1:29731177-29733677 GCA_030347295.1 Setipinna tenuifilis
CGATGAATCACAAAACGCACCCCTACAAAAAAGAAAGAAAGAAAGAAAGGAATCTAAGACCAAATTTGGAAAGTCCGTGAGCTTTGGGAGAATAGTTTGTCAGGTCACAAGAACCCATCTCCCTCAGCTAGGCGTTGGACTGCCTTTACATAACCAGCCGGCAATTGCATTATTGTAATGAGCTAATTGTGTTTGTTTCATGGAGTCTACTTTTGGCCACATAAACAGTTTTGTTAACGGCATTTACTGAGCAACCTTTCAGCTGTATGAAGGAGGGGAGGCTAGCTTGACATTTGATTTTGAATTAAATCCTGAAGGTAATACAGTCACATCTGCGGTCGCCACCACTGTATAACTAAACCCGAATTAGCCTCGGGGAGTTCTGTTGTCAAAAGGTTTTTGCTAACAAAGACATAGTAATGTTTCCAAAGAAGACACGGCTGACTATGTGAGACATACCAGTGCAGCCAGCGGTGTCTAAAACACACTCACATGACACCACTAGCGGGATTAAGGGCTGGAAAACAATCCGCACAGCACAGTATCATTTACTAAATACTTTTATCAGCACAACAAACAACAGACGCGCTACAAGGGCGCAATATTCTTTAACTTACCACGCTTGCGCAAACTTGTGTTCAGAGCGTCCGGTCGAGGTGTTCTTCCGAGAAATCCGACTGTGCAGAGGGACACACACACACACACACCTGCTTTTAGCAGAAGTTTCAGCACTGTCTGTCTGCCGAGGTAAATGATTTTCGCAACGAGCCGTTTCCCGCTTGTGATGCGCTGAGCAGCGGACGGTTACACCTCATCTCCAGTTCAGCTTCCCCGGCGCCGGTGGGTTCTGTGCTCTGCCTGTCATCTGCTGCACCCCTCCCCCCTAGCAGAGGGGCCCGTCTGAGGTCAAGACCCACACATGCCAGACCCACACAGGGGATGCCCATATGCACAGGAGATGCCCATATGCACAGGAGATGCCCATACATGCCAGTGTAACAGGAAATGCCCATATGCACAGGGGATGCCCATATGCAATCGTGACACATGGCCAGGAGATGCCCAAATGTGCCACTATAACACTGCGATGCCCATATGTGCCAGTCTGAAACAGGGACATGCCCGTAGTGAGACACCAGTGCTGTATGTGCCACTCTGCCACAGGGCTGCTCATATGTGTCACTCTGCCACAGGGGATGCCCTGCTGTTAGGGGGGTGACAGGTGGTGGCACTAATGCTTTGGACCCATCAGAGGATGCTTTAGAAGCCCAAGAGGGCCCCAGAACATGAATTTTTCTGCTCTAATTTGAGGATTCAGATCAGCTACATGCATCAGTGGAGATCACCTTTGCACCCCCTACTACTGTACCTGCTGCTGTCTCACTGCTATAGACAAGCAGAGACCACAGGTGGGTGAGACAGGTAGAGGCAGCTGATGGGTGAGACAGGTAGAGACCAAAGGTGGGTGAGACAGGTAGAGACAGCTGAGGGGTGAGACAGGTGCACAGCAGGTGGGTGAGACAGGTAGAGACAGCAGATGGGTGAGACAGGTAGAGACAGCTGATGGGTAAGACAGGTAGAGGCAGCAGGTGGGTGAGACAGGTGAACAGCAGGTGGGTGAGACAGGTAGAGACCACAGATGGGTAAGACAGGTATAGGCAGCAGGTGGGTGAGACAGGTAGAGACCACAGATGGGTGAGACAGGTAGAGACCACAGGTGGGTGAGACAGGTATAGGCAGCAGGTGGGTAAGACAGGTAGAGGCAGCTGATGGGTGAGACAGGTAGAGACCACAGCTGATGGGTGAGACAGGTAGAGACAGCAGGTGGGTGAGACAGGTAGAGACAGCAGGTGGGTGAGACAGGTATAGGCAGCTGATGGGTGAGACAGGTAGAGACCACAGATGGGTGAGACAGGTAGAGATGGCAGGTGGGTGAGATAAGTAGAGACCACAGGTGGGTGAGACAGGTAGAGGCAGCTGATGGGTGAGACAGGTAGAGACCACAGCTGATGGGTGAGACAGGTAGAGATGGCAGGTGGGTGAGACAGGTAGAGGCAGCTGATGGGTAAGACAGGTAGAGACCACAGGTGGGTGAGACAACACAGCTGATGGGTGAGACATGTAGAGGCAGCAGGTGGGTGAGACAGGTAGAGACCACAGATGGGTGAGACAGGCAGACACAGCAGATGGGTGAGACAGGCAAAGGCAGCTGATGGGTGAGACAGGTGCACAGCAGTGAGAGGTCTGTCTTTAGCTCATGTCATTAAGTGGAGCAGAAGAGGCCAGAGGCAGCCGCAGGACCAGTGCTGGGTAACCCGGCTTTATAAATCACACACACACACACACACACACACACACACTTACCTGTACCAAGTATTCCTTCAGGCCATTCACTAAATCAGCTAATTAGTGAACCCACCTGGTTCCACATGCCACCTGTAGGCCTACACCTAAAACAGGTGATGTCACTGATTACCTGATTGGCTGAATGGTGGGTATA
>CM059285.1:29736177-29743677 GCA_030347295.1 Setipinna tenuifilis
GGGCTCTTCCGTTTAAAGGTACTTATTATATCTTCCGCTTTAAAACCAAACATCGTAAATAAATAACAAAACCACACACAGGAAACAGGAAGTGTCTACGGTCGGAGGGCGGAGCTACAACGAAGGGGGGCGATGGAGGGTGAGGTGCATAACGCTACGCCGTCACACACACACGCCGTCTTCCGTTGCTACGGAAACCATGGCTGTCCGTCAGGGAGAGAAGGGTCCGCCTCCTCCCACCGCTCCCTCCTCTCCTCTCCCCTCCTCTTCTCTTCTCTCCCTCCACCCATAAAGAACAAAATAAGAAATAAACAGAAAAAAGAAAAAAAGAAAATGTATCTGACATCAAACTATAGTTCTGCGTCCGTAATGGGGGGGGGGGGGCGTGTGGGGGTGCGCTGGGCCCCCCCAGAGAGAGCATGAGGAGGACGAAGGTGGTGGTGGTGATGAAGACGAGGATGAGGACGAAGAGTCCGAAGGGCTGATGCAGCAGCTGAGAGTGTGTGTCATCAAAAACACCCACTGCAGGATCCCCCCATCTTCCTACACACACTCCTTTACAAACACACACACACACACACACACACACACACACACTCACACTCACACACACACATGCACACACAAGCCTCCCGACCCCCGCAGATGTGAGGAGTGTTTTATTGGGGATGGTTCTGTGTGATGGCTCCGATGAGAAGTGGGGGTCTTTGGGAAGGGGGGGGGTGTTGGTCTGGGGGGTGAGTGGTGCTCCTCGGGAAAGCTTGTCGCCTGGGGGGGGGGATCCTGCAGGGGGGTCTTGTCAGAAGAGATCTCCGTCTGTCCGTCCACTTCAGCTACATGAACTGCATCTGACAGAAACAACAAGGACAGTTAGCCTCCGGTATGCACATGCACACACACATGCGCACACACACACACACACACATACATGTACAGATACACCGCAAACACACACACAAGTAAACATTTGGTCATAACATTGGTGTAAACACACACAAGTGAACATTTGGTCGACCATAACATGCAGCAGACTCAGTTCAGATGAGTGATAGAGACTAAGCTAGCGAAGCTAGCGTACCCACCCAACGCCACGGCTGCTAGAGGCTTTCTAGAGCTTTCCATCCAGACCCCATAGAGGCTTTGCTACAGTTAGCACGAGGTGGCCTTAGCCCTTAACTCCCTTAAATGCTATGTATGTTAGCTCTCCTAGAAACTGACCTTTTGTGTTTTTCAGTTTTGAAATGCTAGCTTGGCTCTCCTGTACTTGAAATGCAAGGCTAGCGCTCCAGTACGTTAAATGCTAGGCTAGCTAACACTCCTATAATTTCAATGCTAGGCTAGCTCGCTTGTACTTTAAATGCTAGGCTAGCTAGCACTCCTGTATATTAAATGCTAGGCTAGCTAGCACTCCTGTGCTTTAAATGCTAGGCTAGCTAGCACTCCTGTACTTAAAATGCTAGGCTAGCTAGCACTCCTGTATATTAAATGCTAGGCTAGCTAACACTCTTATAATTTCAATGCTAGGCTAGCTCGCTTGTACTTTAAATGTTAGGCTAGTTCGCTTGTACTTTAAATGCTAGGCTAGCGCTTCTGCTATGCTAGCTCACTTTCTAGCTAAACGTACAGATGTGCCAGCATATTGCTGAAGCATGGCATGGTACCTGTGTGTGTGTGTGTGTGTGTGTGTGTGTGTGGTTGAAGAGGGAGGGAGTCTGAGTGTTTTGCACAGCCTTAAGGACATGAACAAGGTACATGACTTTAGGACCACAGTATCATGCGAGCATGCACACACTCCACACACACTCTCACTCCAAACACACTCTACACCACCCAATGCACATACACACACACACTCTCACTCCACACACACTCTCACTCCAAACACACTCTACACCACCCAATGCACATACACACACACACACACACTCCACACACACATACTGTACTACTGCAAGCTTGTGCTGATCCACTTATACACACACATGCAAATACACACAGTACACGAACATGCAGTACCCTCAAACACACACACACACACGGGAACGCAGTACTTAAAGAGTTGTCACACACACACACACACATACATACACAGGGATGCAGTACCTAACAGTCGTCTCACACACATGCACACACATGGGAACGCAGTACCTGAGATGCGTCACACACACACACACACGGGCATGCAGTACCTTCTTACCTATCTAAGGGTCGTCACACACACACACACACACACACACACACGTGCGGGCATGCAGTACCTAAGGGTCGTCACACACACGTGCGGGTATGCGGTACCTAGGAGCCATCACACACACACACACACACACACACACACACGTGCAGGCATGCAGTACACACACACACACACACACACACGTGCGGGCATGCGCTACCTAGGAGCCGTCACACACACACACACACGTGCGGGCATGCGGTACCTAGGAGCCGTCACACACACACACACACACACACACATGCGGTACCTAGGAGCCGTCACACACACACACACACACACACATGCTGTACCTAGGAGGCGTCTAGAGGAAGTCCTTGAGGGAGAGCTGTGCAAAGGGGTCTTGTCCAGAGCCACGCAGGGGGCTTTGGCTGGAGGGGCTAGATGCCGCAGAGGGCTAGCACACACACACACACACACACACACACACGTGCACGTACACACACACACGTACACACGCACGCACACATACACACAGGGAAAGGGGATGTGTATACACAGATACATGGGAAAACAGGGGGAACACATACATACACACAAACAAAGGGTTAATACACACACAGACACACAAAGGGGTAACACACACACCACACACACAGCATCAGGAAAGAGGAAGAGAGAAGAGGACTTTGAGGGAAAGGGGGTCATTCTTAGGACTGTTAGGACACAACAGACGTGGTGCACTCTACACACACACACACACACACACACACACACACACAGGTACCTGTGCGCTGGAGGCGGAGCCGAAGGGGTTGGAGGGGCGGATGACGGGCTGAGAGTACATCATGGGGGGCTGACCCATCATCGCCATGGAGCCCAGAGGGGGGGGCTGCACACAGGACAACAGCACAGGGGCATTAGCCAATCACAACACACCTCGCCACAATAGGAGCCAATCACAACACATCTTACCACAATACTAGCCAATCACAACACTACTGACCACAGTGCTAGCCAATCACAACACACCTTACTACAGCACTAGGTAATGACAACAGCTCTTCCAGCGTGTCAAACCCTGTCACTCACCATGCCGTATCCCATCATGCCTGTGGGGGTGGTGGCAGGAAATGCCATCACAGAGGGAGGCTAAGGCAGAAGAGTACACAGTAAATAATGAATAAATAAACACATATAAACACACAAATACATAAATAAAGAAATAAATAAAGAAGAGGCGCCCCCCCCCTGCTAGCCCCGCCCCGCTGCGTTACCATAGAAACGGGGTTCCAGGTGGTGGTGGGCGCGGCCTTGGGCTGCCAGTTCATCCCCCCCGTCAGCTTCTTCTCCCCGGGCTGATTCCAGTGCACATCACTACAGACACGGAGACAGGGATGAGGGAGGGAGGGAGGGGGAGAGGGGGAGAGGGATGGAGGGATGAGGGAGAGAGGGATGTAGGGAGAGAGGGATGGAGGGATGGAGGGAGAGAGGGATGGAGGGAGAGGGAGGGAGGGACAGAGGGATGGAGGGAGAGAGGGATGGAGGGAGAGGGAGGGAGGGACAGAGGGATGAGGGACAGAGGGATGAGGGAGAGAGAGAGGGATGAGGGATGGAGGGAGGGATGAGAGAGAGAGTGCCACAAGCACTCACATACAGTACACACACACACACACACACACACACAGACATACACACATACACACACATACACACACAGACACACACACACACACACAGACACACAGACACACACACACACACACACACTCCCATCTCTGCGTGCACTGTATGAGTAAGAAACACTTACTTTTTTGTGGTGCCATTTCCAATCCCCAGACCTGAGAGAAAAATAGAAATGAATACACAGAAATACACATGGCATTCATATCTCAGTCAGTAGTATATCCATATCACACTCATATGTCCGTCAGTAGTATATCCATATCACACTCATATGTCCGTCAGTAGTATATCCACACTGCATTTATATGTCTGTCAGTAGTATATCCACACTGCATTCATTTGTCTGTCAGTAGTATATCCACACTGCATTCATTTGTCTGTCAGTAGTATATCCACACTGCATTCATTTGTCTGTCAGTAGTACATATCATCCCAATGTTGCTGGAGGATGAGCGTGCTGACACCTATCTGTAATGTATAGAGCGTCACATGGGTCTGTAATGTCCAGCATCATATAGGTCTGTAATGTATAGAGTATATAGGTCTGTAATGTCCAGCAGCATATGGGTCTGTAATGTATAGAGCAGCATATGGGTCTGTAGGTCTGTAATGTCCAGCGTGCATATAGGTCTGTAATGTATAGAGCAGTATATGGGTCTGTAATGTCCAGCAGCATATGGGTCTGTAATGTCCAGCAGCATATGGGTCTGTAATGTCCAGCGTGCATATGGGTCTGTAATGTCCAGCGTGCATATGGGTCTGTAATGTCCAGCGTGCATATGGGTCTGTAATGTCCAGCAGCATATGGGTCTGTAATGTCCAGCGTGCATATGGGTCTGTAATGTCCAGCGTGCTGACACCTACTGTAATGTATAGAGTATATGGGTCTGTAATGTCCTGTAATGACACCTACTGCCGACCAGGTTGGCGAGGTATGTATGTATGAGTATATAGGTCTGTAATGTATAGAGCATCATATGGGTCTGTAGGTCTGTAATGTCCAGCGTGCATATAGGTCTGTAATGTATGGAGTATATAGGTGTGTAATCTATAGAGTATATAGGTGTGTAATGTCGTGCTGTAATGTGACACCTACTGCCGACCAGGTTGGCGAGGGAGGAGTCCAGGTCGTCCGACACGAGTTTCTCCGGCAGGTTGGGGGCGTGGCCTTGGGCACTGGACGCCATGGTGGGCTTCAGGATCCCGCCTGTGAGGTCTGGAACAGGAGGGGGGGGGGTGGTAGAGTGTTTGTGGTCAGGCGTGGGTGGGGGGTGGTGTGGTGGGGTGAATGTTGTGGGGTGGGGTAGTGGGTGGAGGGGTGGGGGTGGTAGAGTGTTTGTGGTCAGGCGTGGGTGTGGTTTGGTGGAGTGTGGTGAATGTTGTGGGGTGGGGTAGTGGGGTAGTGGGTGGGGTTTATGGGATACAGATAAGACAATGAGACAATCCATCCAGATAAGACAATCAATCACATCAGGTGATGGACTCTGACGTAATGGAGTACTGGAGTATTAATTCACCACTACACAGTGCCACAGCAAGAAGCCAGTATGTTACCCACAATAACCTTGTAGCTGATTTGGCACATGAGACAGAGGGGCAGACATTAGAGGGGCAGACATTACCAATAGATTCTGCACATGAGATATAGGGGCAGACATTACCATCCGAGTCCAGACCGCTGGATCCAGCTTTGGAGCCAAACACGGACTCAAAGTCCACCTTCAGGGGGGCGGACGGCTGGGGTGGGGGGGCGGAGGCCATGGGGTACCCTAAAGGACGGAGGGACACACAGGTACACACCTCAGTGACCCCAAAACACACACCACAAACTACACTACACATTGTGTTATTACAGTACACATTGTGTTTTTACTTATTTGTATTATATACAAGCCTAGTGTACTTTTTGTTATGTTTATATTATTATGTTTGTCATCATGTCTTCCTGTCTTGTTTCTAAGACGTTTAATGTTCACTGTGGGCCTAGGGAGCATTGCAATTTCAAATTCTGTGTGTGCAACCTGTACATATGGTTTTTGACAATAAAACTGACTTTGACTTTGACTTTGAAAACACAAGGCAGGGCAGAGTCATGCAGAATACAGTAAAATAGAGTAAGAGAAGAAAACACTAAACACAGACGGTATGACAAGCCAGTGTTAGTCTGTTAGCCAGTGCATGTAAGGGCCAATTAAGGAGATCAGCTGTAGAAGAGATATTATATTGGAGAGTATTGTCTCTAAAAGACCAGCTACTATGCAGAGGGTAGGAAAGTGTCATCTGTTGGTTATATTTGCTGTAGTATTTGAGCTTTTTAGAGCGTCTGTGCTAAAGATGCTAAAGCTAAAGGCTAACTGCCTCCCATGTGAAGATAGTGCCTTCTACAGCTAATATTCTCTTCCCTGTTAAGAAGTCTGCTACTGGTCTTTTGGCCACTTTCCGCTTGGAGCAAAACCTCTGAAGGCCACCTAGAGAAGCTACTGGCTAGGCTAAAGGCTAGCAGCCTTACCTCTAAAGAAGCCACCTACTGAAGCTAATGGCTAGCCACCTGACTGCTATAGGAGCTAAAGGCTAGCAGCCTTACCTCTAAAGAGGCCAGCTACTGAAGCTAATGACTAGGCATCTGACTGCTAAAGAAGCTAAAGGTTAGCAGCCTTACCTCTCAAGAGGCCACCTACTGAAGCTAATAGCTAGGCACCTGACTGCTATAGGAGCTAAAGGCTAGCAGCCTTACCTCTAAAGAGGCCAGCTACTGAAGAGGGCTCAGGCTGGAAGGGGGACGGGTTGGGTAGGTGCTGAAGCATGCCTGCTGTGCCGAACGAGTCTGCCCCACCACACACACACGCAGAGCAGAGGAGAGCAACACAGGCAACAACAGAGTTAGTGGAAATAACACACACACACACACACACACACACACTCACAGACAGACAGACACGGGACACCCTGCTGCCATGAACGCTACCTAGGGGAGGGAGTGTGTGCTGGCTGGGAGACACACTGAGGTCATCCAGACCAACACAGCAAACGCTAAAGAGGCTATTCTGAGACCATCTGTGCTAGCGTCCATAACCCTGACCGGTCAACACTACACTGTCTCAGCTCACACCATTCTCACAGCGGATTGGCCATGGCTATCTGAGGTGGGGACAACCCTAAAGGTGATTGGTCATAATATAACTGCCTGTGTTGTGACTATCTGATATAATAATATCCTAAACGTTGATTGGTCATGACAGTCTGATATGCTAGCATCTTAAAAGGTGGTTGGTCATGACAATTTGAGTCCCTAACAGCCTACAATTTGCTCAGTCATGACAGTCTGAGGTTTAAGCATCCTAAAAGCTGATTGGTCATGACGGCCTGAGGTGACAGCATCCTACAAGCTGATTGGTCATGACGGCCTGAGGTGACAGCATCCTAAAAGCTGATTGGTCAAGACGGCCTGAGGTGACAGCATCCTACAAGCTGATTGGTCATGACGACCTGAGGTGACAGCATCCTACAAGCTGATTGGTCATGATGGCCTGAGGTGACAGCATCCTACAAGCTGATTGGTCATGGCAGCCCTGCTGCACAGGGGGGAGGGGCCTATGTTTTCTGTCTGGCAGGAAACATAGGTGCGCTGGTACCTGAGATCA
>CM059285.1:29748677-29751177 GCA_030347295.1 Setipinna tenuifilis
GAGGAGATGGTTCTTACCTGAGACAGGTCTGGGATGTCCCCTCGGTCAATGCCCACCTGCTGTAGAGACACACACACACACACACACACACACACACACACAAGTTACCGCCATCTGTGCTGAGTCCTGCTAGAACAGCAGCTGGGTATGAGACGGTTCTGCCCGTAATGTGGCCCAGATCCGCTCCAGAGGAACCTCAGGAACTTTTTAGGTAAGGGAGGGGAACTGAGGGTACCTGTGAGGGGAGCTGTGAGGAGGGGGAGGTGAGGGAGAGCGAGGGGAACCGATTAGAGCTACGTGGAACCGTAAAGGGGAACCGTAAGGGGAACCATTGGCCCTTTTCCACTGCACGTTTTCATAACGGCTCAATACGGTACGGCTCAACTGTATTCGGTTTTGGCCCTTTTGCACTGGGGGTTGGACCTGGGACCTGTTACTATTTTTCGTACCCGTTTCAGAGGTGGCTCTAGCCGTGCTGAGCCGCTACTAAAATGTCACGTGAACGGTGCTGTCCACTGATTGGTCAAAGAAAATGTCGTGGTTGAATGTTTCTTCGGACATCCTGAAGATTTCAATCCACTGCGCGTTCGTAAAACAATTACATCCCACCATTCAGAGGTTCGGTCCGTATTTTCGTACTTCGCATCGATCTACAACTGTGTAATAAATGAACATACCTGGCATACTGAAAAGCTACCAACTCAATCGTTAGCTTACCCTCACACATCGTCTCTTTGCAGCTCTTAGCCGCTCGTCTTCTTCCTGTTTGCAAAAGTTTCTTTTCTTCTCAAGTGTCTTTTGTCTCACCTCTTCTACACGTTTCTTGCTCTGTTTTTTGGAGTTTTCAGTGACACAGCACAGTGTCGACCCTGCCAACTCCAGGAACAGGACCGGTTCGAGTAGTGTGTAGAGTAGTGCCGAGCTAAAGCGTGTGGTGTCGTGCCGTAGCGGTTCAGCAGTGGAAAAGCGCCACATGAGGGGAACTCACCTCGGCCACCTTCAGGAACTCTGAGATGCGGGTCATTCTGGTCAGGAACTTCTTGTAGATGTCCAGGCCCTCTTTACACTGGACCTTCTTCATCTCAAAGTATTTTTCTGGTAAAGGGGAACATAACACAACATGCGGCACTGAACTCACACACACATACCGAGCAGGTTGATGATGCCTTCATTGTAGGTGTGTGTGTGTGGGTGTGCGCACCTCTACTGAGCAGGTTGGTGATGCCTTCGTTGTAGGTGTGTGTGTGTGTGTGTCTGTGCGTACCGAGCAGGTTGATGATGCCTTCGTTGTAGGTGTGTGTGTGTGTGTGTGTGTGTGTGTGTGTGTGTGTGTTTGTACCGAGCAGGTTGATGATGCCTTCGTTGTAGGTGTGTGTGTGTGTGTGTGTGTGTGTGTGCGTACCGAGCAGGTTGATGATGCCTTCGTTGTAGGTGTGTGTGTGTGTGTGTGTGTGTGCGTACCGAGCAGGTTGATGATGCCTTCGTTGTAGGTGTGTGTGTGTGTGTGTGTGTGTGTGTGTGTGCGTACCGAGCAGGTTGATGATGCCTTAGTTGTAGGTGTGTGTGTGTGTGTGTGTGTGTGTGTGCGTACCGAGCAGGTTGATGATGCCTTCGTTGTAGGCGGCAAAGAGTCTGATGGAGTCTTTGAAGAGCAGCATGAAGGCGGCGTTGATGACCCCGTTAGTGAGCTCGTTAGCGTTAACCTGAGGAGGACAAGCTCGTTAGTGAGCTCGTTAGCGTTAACCTGAGGAAGACAACCCCGTTAGTGAGCTTGTTAGCATTAACCTGAGTTAGTGAGCTCGTTAGCGTTAACCTGAGAGAGGACACCACATCACTCACACTCCCATGGCAACAACACACAGGAGCCCTAGCAACCACATACACAGGAAGTACTGATCCCTGTGTTTCCTAGCAACCACATACACAGGAAGTACTGATCCCTGTGTAATCGGATGTGTTACTGATTTTGTGTTACTGAGTGTGTGTGTGTGTGTAACTGGTCATGTGATACTGGGTGTGTGTAACTGGTCGTCTGCAACAGGTAGGGGTCAAAGATAAGCCGTGGGGCTGTGTGTGTGTGTGTGTGTGTGTGTGTGTGTGTGTGTGTGCACTGTAAACCCGGATAAGTTAATACAACTCAAAACTTTTGATGTAACTGATTACGTCAATAGTTTTGAGTACATTAACTATATATTTTAATTAAAGTTAATTTAAAATTTTAAGTACATGAATTTTGTACTTAAACTTTTAAATTAACTTTAATTAAAATATATAGTTAATGTACTCAAAACTATTGACGTAATCAGTTACATCAAAAGTTTTGAGTTGTATTGACAATCCGGGTTTACAGTGTGTGTGACTAACGTTGAAGTCGAGTAGCGCGTCCATCTGGTTCTGAATGATGGGGATTGTCTTCAGGAGCTTCTCTGTGTTCATCATCCTCATGACCCCGTCCACCCTACACACACACACAAACACACACACACACACATACACACAC
>CM059285.1:29758677-29761177 GCA_030347295.1 Setipinna tenuifilis
CTATAGAACTATCATTTATAACTATAGAACTACAACTATCCCCCCGGACACAAGCCACATTAGTGACTATCACCTGTGGAATACATGTAAGGGGGGCACAGTATTTGTGTTATCCATTCACACACACACACACACACACACACACACACACACACACACACATACACACACACACACACATACACACACACACACACGTGCACACACACACACACACACACACACACACACACACACACACACACACACACACACACACAGATGTCCAGTGGCTGATGGCCTATATTGCAGCGCTGCTAAAGTAGGACATGAGATCCTCTCAGCACCAGCCTCTCGCTGGCCGAGTTACTCTGGACCACGGGCCCCACACACACACACACACACACACACACACACACACACACACACACTACACCCATACACACACACACACATGCACATACACACTACACCCATACACACACAAATACACACACACACACACTACACCCGTACAAACACACACACACACACACACACGCGTGCACATACACACTACACCCATACACAGACACACACAAATACACACACTACACACACACACCTGTGGTTCAATAAGGAGTGGTCTAATATGGTCCGATGTCCCGTAGTCTAATATGGTGACCTGTTATGTCCTGTAGTTGAATATGGAGTGGTCTGATATGGTGTAGTGTCCCGTAGTTTGTTGTGGTGAGCTGTCGTGTGAAGTTAGTGCTGTGTGTTAGTGTGCTGTGGTGTGTGTTAGTGTGCTGTGGTGTGTGTTAGTGTGCTGTGTGTTAGTGTGCTGTGGTGTGTGTTAGTGGTGTGTGTTAGTGATGTGTGTTAGTGGTGTGTGTTAGTGGTGTGTGTTAGTGTGCTCTGGTGTGTGTTAGTGCTGTGTGTTAGTGTGCTCTGGTGTGTGTTAGTGGTGTGTGTTAGTGTGCTGTGGTGTGTGTTAGTGTGCTGTGTGTTAGTGTGCTGTGCTGTGTGTTAGTGTGCTGTGGTGTGTGTTAGTGTGCTCTGGTGTGTGTTAGTGCTGTGTGTTAGTGTGCTGTGGTGTGTGTTAGTGTGCTCTGGTGTGTGTTAGTGCTGTGTGTTAGTGTGCTCTGGTGTGTGTTAGTGGTGTGTGTTAGGTTCTGTGTGTTAGTGTGCTCTGGTGTGTGTTAGTGGTGTGTGTTAGTGTGCTGTGGTGTGTGTTAGTGTGCTCTGGTGTGTGTTAGTGTGCTCTGGTGTGTGTTAGTGCTGTGTGTTAGTGTGCTGTGGTGTGTGTTAGTGTGCTCTGGTGTGTGTTAGTGTGCTCTGGTGTGTGTTAGGTTCTGTAATGTCTCATAGTTACTGTGGAGTGCTGGAGTTTACAGGAGTGTGTTCTAGGAGTGCTGTAGTGTGCTATTGTGTGAAGTAGTCTCCTGTAGTTTATTATTACGTGTCGTAAGATGATGAAGATGATGGAGATGATGTCCTGTAGTTTGTTTTTAATGTGTGCCAGGACGATTTAGCCTCCTGTAGGTTACTGTTATGTTGTGTCCTATAGTGTGCTGTAGTGTCCTGTAGTTTATTTTGATGTGTTGTAGTATGCTGCAACTTACTGTGGTGTGCTGTAACGTACTGTAGTTGACTGTAGTGTACTGTAGTTGACGGTAACATATTGTAGTTGACTGTAATGTACTGTAATGTACTGTAGTTTAGTGTGATTGAGTGTAGTGTGCTGTAATGTACTCTTATGTCCTGTAGTTGACTGTACTGTAATGTGCTGTAGTTGAAGGGCCCAGGGCAGGCAGGAGAGGAAGCTGTTCATGTTGGCCTTTCACATTCATGTTGCTGCCCTACATACCGATAGGCATAAAGGGACTGAAGAGAAGAAGACTGTAGTTTACAGTAGTTTACAGCAATTTACATCAGTTTACGCTAGTCTGCTGTAGTTTACGGTAGTGGGTTAGAGTGTAGTGTAAACAGGCTGGAGTGACAGGCCGCTTCTCATTCCAAAAACAACCCCAACCAAACACCTCCTGAGTCCAACCCGTCTCTCCTGATATCTGAATGAGGCCGTGTCAGTGAACGTAAGCTACATGTGTGTGTGTGTGCGTGCATATGTGTGTGTGTGTGCGTGCATATGTGTGTGTGTGTGTGTGTGTGTGTGTGAGAGTGTGAGTGTGTGAGAGTGTGAATGTGTGTGTGTGTGTGTGTGTGTGTGTGTGAGTGTGTGCATGTACGTGTGTCTTAGTATGCCTGTGCCTCTAGCCATGCCAACTGATGTACTGATTTGCACACACACACACACACACACACACACACACACACACACACACACACACACACCTGCAGCAGAAGGACATGAGCACCTTACACACACTTGACACACACACACACACACACCATGGCCCGACGCAGAGGTGCACACACACACAGCAGGACCTGAGGACTGTACACACAGTTTATACACACACACTCCAGCCAGATGCAGAGGTACACTCACACACGGACATACAAACACACACACACACAC
>CM059285.1:29798677-29803677 GCA_030347295.1 Setipinna tenuifilis
GTTGGGTGGTGTCGGACTAATCAACTGCAGCTGAACACCACCAAAACCAAGGAAATGGTGGTGGACTTTAGGAGAACCACCCCACCACTGGAACCTGTCTCAATTGATGGGGTAAATGTTGAGGCAGTCTGCACATACAAGTACTTGGGGGTACTCCTTGACAATAAACTGGACTGGTCTGCTAATTCAGATGCCCTATACAGGAAGGGGCAAAGCAGGCTGTACTTCCTGAGGCGACTGAGGTCCTTCAATGTCTGCAACAGACTGCTGCTGATGTTCTACCAGTCTGTTATGGCCAGTGTGCTCTTCTATGCTGTGGCATGTTGGGGTGGTAGCACTAAGAAGCGGGATACTGGTCGTCTGGACAGACTGGTGAGGAAGGCAGGGTCTGTGGTGGGCACGGAGCTGGATGCTCTCTCTACCATAGCTGAAAGGAGGACCCTGAGCAGGCTGCACTCCATATTGGACAATGACTGTCACCCCCTGCACACCATCTTCATTAATCAGAGGAGTTTGATCAGCGACAGACTCCGGTCCCTCCCCTGCAGGACTGACAGGCTTCGGAGGTCCTTTGTTCACAGGGCCATACAGCTTCACAACACCACACAGAGGGAGCTGGGCATAATTGACTGGACTGCTTGAGCTGCACCACACACACACACACACACACACACACACACACACACACACACACTCACACACCACGCTGTGCTGGTGACCCCTACACCTTCCTGGACATACATTGCACTGCACTATTGCACTGGACATACATTGCACTGCACATGACTATTCCATGGTCAACCTACACTATCCTACCTACCCTGGACAACATGTACTGCACTGTTTGCATTGCCACTTTGTTTTTACTTGCACTAAGGACTATTCCCCAACTCAAACTTAACCTTATATAGACACGTCTTAGTACCCCCCCCCCTCCTAATTTTGTAATTATGTTGAAGTGTGCTATATGGTGATTCGTCTTGATTCGTTTTGTAATGTGTATTTATTATGGGTAATGTGTATTATGTGTATGCTACAAGACACCTTAATTTCCTTCGGGATTAATAAAGTTACTCTACTCTACTCTACTCCAGTGGTCCCCAACCTTTTTATCACCGCGGACCGGTGAACGCGCTTGACAATTTTACTGCGGCCCGGGGGGGGGGGGCGGTGCGGGGGGTCGTTCTCAGAGCGCGCTGACTCGTGACGGGTCGCTATTTTAACGTTTACGTAACACTTTTTACTTAACCGTTATTTTCAAAGACAGTGAAGCAAATTAGATTTATGTTGCCATATGATCATCAACATACAAGTGTATTCTATTAGTTACTGGTGTAATTTAACACATCCGATAAGAAATCACGTTCATTTTTAACTTTGAACGCAAGGTGTCGTTTGTTACAACCGTCCCTCATTGTCGGCGTGAATGAAACACGCAATGATTTTTGATCACAAAAAAACTACCAGTAGGTAATATTTTACTTTCCGATGTCAAAAACCGTCTCACGTCACGGCACGAGATTTCACAGGGTCGTGAAGTCTTGCATGCTGAATGTGCTGAGGACATATGATGTTTCAGATGTGTATTGTTTTTGAGAAAATAGCTGTTTCTTACGTCCCGTGTTTCATTCGTCACGGCTCTCCCCTACCTTCAAAATAGGATACAGATGCGCCAGATACATTTATAAATAAAATTTTATTTTCATTCCTTCAACATTCAACAATATTTCAACATTCCGACGTTCAAACATAACGTCAAATTAATGGATCGTGCACCAGTTGGGTGAATGAAGGCTCATGTCAAATATGCCTCTGTTTACGCGCCGTCCCCACAAATCCAATTTTGCTTTAAATGCAGCTACTTTATCTGCCAACTTGAAGACAGTTGTCATTTTTCCTTGAAGTGACAAATTGAGTTCGTTGAGCAGGTTGAATATGTGGCACAGGTACGCCAGTTTTGTGACCCAATCCTCGTCACTGAAATGCGCTGCCAGCGGTGACTTCTTTTCTGAGAGAAATCTTTGCAGCGGCTCTCGTAATTCAAACACTCTGGCCAGCGATTTCCCTCGGGATAACCATCTTATTTCGGTGTATAGGAGAAGACGTCTGTGCTCCGCATCCATCTCCTCACAAAGCTGCTCAAACAGGCGCGAGTTAAGGACTTGTGCTTTGACGTTGTTAATAACTTTAACGTCTGCTTTTTTGTCTCATGACGAAACGTTCCATATTGATTATTTCTTCCGCGGCCCGGTAGCAATTGCTCCGCGGCCCGGTACCGGTCCGCGGCCCGGTGGTTGGGGACCACTGCTCTACTCTACAAACACACACACACACCACACACACACACACAAAATATATTCATAGCTAACAGCATACCACACACACTCCTACCAGACTAGAACAGTAGTCTATGGAGTGACAGAAGTCAGGGCACTGTGTGTGTGTGTGTGTGTGTGTGTGTGTGTGTGTGCGTGACACATTCATCTCTGAAACTCGCCTGAACACTCACAGAGTGACTGAGAGAGTACTACATAGGGTAGTCTACATAGAGTACTCTACATAAGGGAGTCTACATAGAGGAGTCTACATAGGGGAGTCTACATAGGGGAGAATACATAGTATAGTCTACATAGGGGACTCTACATAGGGTAGTCTAGTCTACATAGGGGAGTCTACATAGGGGAGTCTACATAGGAGAGTCTACATAGGGTACTTTACATAGAGTAGTCTACATAGGGGAGTCTAGTCTACATAGGGTAGTCTACATAGAGTAGTCTACATAGGTTAGTCTACATAGGAGAGTCTACATAGGGTAGTCTACATAGGGGAGTCTAGTCTACATAGGGTAGTCTACATAGAGTAGTCTACATAGGTTAGTCTACATAGGAGAGTCTACATAGGAGAGTCTACATAGGGTAGTCTACATAGGGGAGTCTAGTCTACATAGGGTAGTTTACATAGGGGAGTCTACATAGGTTAGTCTACATAGGTTAGTCTACATAGGAGAGTCTACATAGGGTAGTCTACATAGGGGAGTCTAGTCTACATAGGGTAGTTTACATAGGGGAGTCTACATAGGGTACTCTACATAGAGGAGTCTACATAGGGGAGTCTACAAGGTTTTACTTACCAAGCCATGAGTTGGGATTTGTAGTCTGTAGTTCACCACACATACTGAATATTGAATGCACACAGGTACATAGAGTAGTCTACATAGGGGAGTCTAGTCTACATAGGGTAGTCTACATAGAGTAGTCTACATAGGTTAGTCTACATAGGAGAGTCTACATAGGAGAGTCTACATAGGGTAGTCTACATAGGGGAGTCTAGTCTACATAGGGTAGTCTACATAGAGTAGTCTACATAGGTTAGTCTACATAGGAGAGTCTACATAGGAGAGTCTACATAGGGTAGTCTACATAGGGGAGTCTAGTCTACATAGGGTAGTTTACATAGGGGAGTCTACATAGGGTACTCTACATAGAGGAGTCTACATAGGGGAGTCTACAAGGTTTTACTTACCAAGCCATGAGTTGGGATTTGTAGTCTGTAGTTCACCACACATACTGAATATTTAATGCCCTGTGTTCTGTGATAGAGGTTCACAAAGGGTATGGCACAAGGGCCCTTCACAAAAACGCTCTTGGTGTTGCTTTTAAGGGGAGCATAAACAGCACTTACGTACACACACACACACACACATCACCTCTGGGCCCATCAGAACCAGTAACGAGACACGTACTTACACACACACACCCCCAACACTTTGTATTGTAAAGAACACAAGCGACAACACAAATGTAATGCTCAGATGCTGATTGGTTTATTGCTGTTCTTTAGCAGACTCTGAGTCAGCTGTTTCCAGGCAGACTGTGAAGCGCAGCGCTCCCACTCTGATCTCAGGTCTGCTGCAGCTGCCGGTTCAGCCAATCAGAGACTTTCAGTCTTCAGGCAGCCGGGGGGGGGGGGGGGGGGGGGGGGGGGGGCACAGCTGGGGTGTGGCCTACAGGTAAGGAGAGTAAACAGGTAAACATCTCAGTATGGGTAAACAGGTAAACATCTCAGTAGGAGTAAACATCTCATTAGGGGTAAACAGGTAAACATCTCAGTGTCAGTGATGGTAGGGGTAAACATCTCAGTAGGGGTAAACAGGTAAACATCTCATTAGGATTAAACAGGTAAACATCTCATTAGGAGTGAACCGGTAAACATCTCATTAGGAGTAAAAGTAAACAGGTAAACATCTCATTAGGGGTAAACAGGTAAACTGTAAAAAGGTCTTGCATAATCCCATACTCACATATTCACATACTCATATACTCACCCTACAGTATGCACTGATACTCATATACTGCCATACTCACCCCATATTCACATACTCACATACTCACATACTTACCCCATAGTCGCATACTCATATACTCGTATACTCACATACTCACATACACACATACACACATACTCGCATACACACATACTCACCCCATGCTGGCATACTAGCGTCTCTCTTCGCGACAAAGAGGAAGAGGGGGTCTGCACGGGAAGGGGCCACGGGGGCAGCAGGGAAAGGGCAGGAGGTCAGGGGGGCCAGGGGGGCCGGGGGGACCAGGAGGACCAGGAGGACCCGGAGGACCAGGAGGACCACGGGGCCAGGGCCAGGGGCGAGGCCCTCCAAGGGGCCCAGAGGGGCCAGGGACTCCAGGGGGGTCTGGGGGCCCAGCTGTGCCAGGGGACTCGTCCCTAATCTCTGGAGGACTAGAAGCCTGAGCTGAGATACAGCACACAGGGGAAGGAGGGGGGGGACCAGAGACAGACAGTTGGGGGAGAGAGAGACAGGTGAGGGGGAGAGAGAGATAGGGGAAAGAGAGAGAGAGACAGACAGAGAGAGAGACAGGTAGGGGGGAGAGAGAGAGACAGGTAATGGAGAGAGAGACAGGTAGGGAGAGAGAGAGAGATAGGGGAAAGAGAGAGAGAGAGACAGGTAGGGGAAAGAGGGAGAG
>CM059285.1:29811177-29823677 GCA_030347295.1 Setipinna tenuifilis
TGTAACTCCACATACACTTGAAAGGGTAACTTTTGTCAGATAGTCTCCTGCCCTCTTCTTGACACTCGCGAGCCGGTCTGTGATTTCTGTTTTGTAGCTTCATTTTTTTAATTTTTGGATTTCAATTTAGCAACCTCCATTTTTATTTGCTGTATGCTCCTCAGTTTCAAATGCAGACCGAAACACTGACTTTTACATGTCATTGTACTCATAGTTCAGTGCAAGCAAACAAAATTCAGCTTGAAGAGTACTGTTTTTGAGAAATAACTTGAAGGTGTACCACCATTCATAAGCAATGTTTTGTTGTGATAATAAGAAGAATAAAAGAAAATTCTGGCATTATTTCATGTGTATTTTTGTATTTTCAAAATACAAAATACTTGTATTTTATCATGATACATTTTCTAGACCAGTATTTTTGTATTGTATTTTGATACATTTTTTGACCAAGTATTTGTATTTTGTATCAAAATACTTTATGATGTATTTGTGCCCAGCTCTGCACACAACCACACACACACTCACACACACACTTACACACTCACACACACATTCACACACACACTCACACACACACACTAACACACACACACACACAAACACTCACACACACACTCACATACTCACACACACACACACTCACACACACACTCACATACTCACACACACACACACACACACACTCACACACACACTCACATACTCAGACCTCCTGATGCTCTATAAAATACACACACACACACAAGGTACAGGCCATGCTGGACTGCAAACTGTACACACACAAATACACACACACACACACACAAACACACACACACACACACAAAGTACAGGCCATGCTGGACTGTCAACTGTACACACACAAATACACACACACACACAAACACACACACATACACACATACACACTCACACACACACACAAAGGTGAGGTACAGGTCGCGATGAATTACAGACACACACACAAATACACACACACACACAAACACACACACATAAGGTACAGGCTGTGCTGGGCTGCCAGCTGCACACACACACACACACACACGCACACACACACACACACACACACAATTGTGAAAGAGCGGTGACACAGTGATGTGGCCAACGGCTAATATGGTTATCGGAGTGACTGGTGTGTGTTGCTTCAGGTCAGTGTGTGTTTGCACCTCTGCCCTATGCTGTCCTGTCAGTGGCACACACACACACACACACACACACACACACACACACACACACACACACACATGCCCTGGCCCATCACATAGCACACACCTGGCCTTTAGGTGGTACATACACACACACACACGCCCCCATGCATGCACACTCCTGTCCCATCCCATATCACACACACGTCCTGCTTTAAATCACACACACACACACACACACACACATACACACTTCGACTTAAAGGGCTCTTAGACCATTACACAGATGGGGCAGTCGTATCCATGGGGATGGGGCAGTCGTATCCATGGAGATGGGGCAGTCGTATCCATGGGGATGGGGCAGTCGTATCCATGGAGATGGGGCAGTCGTATCCATGGAGATGGGGCAGTCGTATCCATGGAGATCGGGCAATCGTATCCATGGGGATGGGGCAGTCGTATCCATGTTGATGGGGCAGTCGTATCCATGGGGATGGGGCAGTCGTATCCATGGGTATGGGGCAGTCGTATCCATGGAGATGGGGCAGTCGTATCCATGGGGATGGGGCAGTCGTATCCATGGGGATGGGGCAGTCGTATCCATTGTAATGTTGTAATACATTATATACATCATATAATCCTCTTTAGATGCCTAGCCAGGCCTTTGCCATGGGCTATAGCAGAATATAACCGAGGTCTTTTGGACATTAAACCACTTTTCTGTCCCTTTCCGTGTGATATTTGTTTTGTTTTATGTTATTGTATAATTTAGGCCACTGGGTGTGTTCTCACTGTGATGGTCTGATGGAGCACTTAGGTGTGTGAGAGACACCACTGCAACAGGAAGCACTTCATTAGGCACCGCCCACTAACACAGGAAGCACTTCATTAGGCACCGCCCACTAACACAGGAAGCACTTCATTAGGGGGTTGTTGTTATGAATGGGGCTCATGGGCTGTTTAACTGTTTGTTCTCACTGATGTCTTTTTTTCTTAATGTACAAGACTTTATAAACATTTATGTGTGTAGATTATTAATAATAATTATCATTAAAGCACATGGCAGCATGGACTCACAGACACATGTGTGTGTGTTGACCTTTATTTTGTTTGTTTGTTGTTTGTTTGTTGTTTGTTTGTTTGTTGACGCGCAAACAGAAGTACCAGGCACCAGGCAGCACTGCGTGTGTGTGTGTGTGTGTGTGTGTGTGTGTGTGCATGTGTGCATGTGTGTGTGTGTGTGTGTGTGTCAGAGAGGTGCTGTTCATCAGGCTGACCACCAGGGGGAGATAAGGGCTTTGTTTGTGCTCGTCCTCCATTTTGCTGTCCGAGGCTGCCAGAGCTGCTACTTTGGACTGCAGCTGCACAGATAACAGCATATCACACACACACACACACACACACACATACAAACACACAGACACTCACACAACACACACACACACACACTCACACACTCTCACACACACACACACAATATATATATATATATATATATATATATATATATATATATATATATATATATATATATATATATATATATACAGTCCCTGACAAAAGTCTTGTCGCTTATCCATTTTGTAGAAACAAAAGCTTATAACCTGACTTTTAATTAACCCACTGGGTTTAGAAATGTCTCATATGAAAGCTAAAACCTCCTAAATTATGTTAATATACTGAAAATAAATTTGCTTTACTGAAGAAAGATTGATACTTTAATGAACACAGAAAGGTCAGATTGGGACTGTATGCATAGCTAACTGCATACCACACACACTCCTACCAGACTAGAACAGTAGTCTATGGAGTGACAGAAGTCAGGGCACTGTGTGTGTGTGTGTGTGTGTATGTGTGTGTGTGTGTGTGTGTGTGTGACACATTCGTCTCTGAAACTCGCCTGAACACTCACAGAGTCACTGAAAGAGTAAGTGCAAAGCTTTTATGACGAGAACACATTTAAGATGGTAACATCTGTGCCTCCTGTGTGAAACTATAACCTTTGCCACACTGCTCCAGGGGGACTGTCTGTCCCTCTACCTCATTCACTGTAAGGCATCTAACCCCACACTGCTCCAGGGGGACTGTCTGTCCCTCTACCTCACTAACTCTAAGGCATCTAACCCCACACTGTCCCTCTTCCTCATTCACGGTAAGTCTGTTTGTATAACAGCACCAATCAAATGTAATGTAATGTAATGTAAATGTAATGTAATGGCACACCCAGGTGACATGTTGGCATGAAAAGCCGTTTGCATTGCGGCCCAAGATAGCACCAAGCTTTGCACTTCATTTTAGGGAAAAACTAATCACTAGCGGCGGCACACATGACATCTTTGGCTGTAGCGCCTGCATTGCTATTGGAAGGGTACTCTACATAGGAGAGTCTACATAGGGTAGTCTACATAGGAGAGAATACATAGGGGAGTCTACATAGGAGAGTCTACATAGGGTACTCTACATAGTATAGTCTACATAGGGGACTCTACATAGGAGAGTCTACATAGGGGAGTCTACATAGGGGAGTCTACATAGGGGAGTCTACATAGTATAGTCTACATAGGGGAGTCTACATAGGAGAGTCTACATAGAGGAGTCTACATAGGAGAGTCTACATAGTATAGTCTACATAGGGGACTCTACATAGGAGAGTCTACATAGGGGAGTGTACATAGGCTAGTCTACATAGGGTAGTCTACATAGGAGAGTCTACATAGGGGAGTCTACATAGGGTAGTCTACATAGAGGAGTCTACATAGGAGAGTCTACATAGTATAGTCTACATAGGGGACTCTACATAGGAGAGTCTACATAGGGGAGTCTACATAGGAGAGTCTACATAGGGTAGTCTACATAGGAGAGTCTACATAGGGGAGTCTACATAGGGTAGTCTACATAGGGGAGTCTACATAGGGTACTCTACATAGAGTAGTCTACATAGAGGAGTCTACATAGGGTAGTCTACATAGGGGAGTCTACATAGGGTAGTCTACATAGGGTACTCTACATAGAGGAGTCTACATAGAGGAGTCTACATAGGGTAGTCTACATAAGAGAGTCTACATAGAGCACTCTACATAGGGGAGACTACATAGAGGAGTCTACATAGGGTAGTCTACATAGGGGAGTCTACATAGGGTACTCTACATAGAGTAGTCTACATAGAGGAGTCTACATAGGGTAGTCTACATAGGGGAGTCTACATAGGGGAGTCTACATAAGAGTCTACATAGGGGAATCTACATAGGAGAGTCTACATAGAGGAGTCTACATAGGGTAGTCTACATAGGGGAGTCTACATAGGGTAGTCTACATAGGGTACTCTACATAGAGGACTCTACATAGGAGAGTCTACATAGGGTACTCTACATAGAGTAGTCTACATAGAGTAGTCTACATAGAGGAGTCTACATAGGGGAGTCTACATAGAGGAGTCTACATAGGGGAGTCTACATAGAGTAGTCTACTTAGGGGAGTCTACACAGAGGAGTCTACATAGAGGAGTCTACATAGGGGAGTCTACAAGGTTTTACTTACCAAGCCATGAGTTGGGATTTGTAGTCTGTAGTTCACCACACATACTGAATATTTAATGCCCTGTGTTCTGTGATAGAGGTTCACAAAGGGTATGGCACAAGGGCCCTTCACAAAAATGCTCTTGGTGTTGCTTTTAAGAGGAACATAAACAGCACTTACGTACACACACACACACACACACACACACACATCACCTCTGGGCCCATCAGAACCAGCAACGAGATACGTACACACACACACACACCCAACCCTTTGTATTGTAAAGAACACAAGAGACAACACAAATGTAATGCTCAGATGCTGATTGGTTTATTGCTGTTCTTTAGCAGACTCTGAGTCAGCTGTTTCCAGGCAGACTGTGAAGCGCAGCGCTCTCACTCTGATCTCAGGTCAGCTGCAGCTGCCGGTTCAGCCAATCAGAGACTTTCAGTCTTCAGGCAGCCGGGGGGGCACAGCTGGGGGTGTGGCCTACAGGTAAGAAGAGTAAACAGGTAAACATCTCAGTATGGATAAACAAGTAAACATCTCAGTATGGGTAAACAGGTAAACATCTCAGTGATGGTAAACATCTCATTAGGGGTAAACAGGTAAACATCTCAGTAGGGGTAAACAGGTAAACATCTCAGTATGAGTAAACAGGTAAACATCTCATTAGGAGTAAACAGGTAAGCATCTCATTAGGGGTAAACATCTCTGTATCGGCCTTTCCTATTGTTCCAGGTTCATAATTCCATTAAAGGCCGTGGGCAGTGTGACTGGGTGGCTATTTGTTACTCACTTCCGACATTTTGTTTCCACCGTATATTTCGTTTATTAGGTCCATATGATGAACCAAAATGACTCCACGATTCACAATGAACATAAAGGTAAACGAAACTTAACTTAGATACTACAAAAAGAAAGATGAGAAGTGGTCAAATAATCGTAAATTCCCAAGAAGATCACACCACCCGACATTTGGCTACCAAACCAATTCTCCCTCCCAGGCCTCCATCAGTGACGTAAGTAGCTCTAGACGTAGGAGTGTCCAACCCAATCACCAAATTAATTACCCAATTACCGAATAGACAAATAACTAAATTGCAAGCAAACTCTACATCAATCAAATTAAATACATATAAATTCAAAATAATTAATAAATGAGGTTAGATATTTGGGAACATGAAAACTCAAACAAATGGCCACAACAATCTCATTAGGAGTAAACAGGTAAACGTCTCATTAGGGGTAAACAGGTAAACATCTCAGTGATGGTAAACATCTTAGTAGAGGTAAACAGGGGTGCGTTTCCCAAAACCGTCGTTGCTAACTTCCTTAGCAACTTCGTAGGTTTGAACGATGGACTAACGACACTACTGTTTCCCAACAGCATCGTTCGAACGACACAACAAAACGGATGTTTACAACAACATTAGTCCGATGGATCGTTCAACGACGCAGGTGTTTCCCAACAGCAAAGTCTGGACGATCCATCGGAAGTTCCATCGTTAAACTGCATAGTTCGAACGATTAGCTTGGACCTGTCGTTAGACCATTGTTTATGTCGGTTTCTGTACACGTGACGTCTTGCTCGTCAACTTTGGCCGTCTTGGGTCAGAATAGGCACCATTCAATGCTTTACCGCCACCCACTGCATGAATGGTTTTACTTTAATTCACTTCATTTTCATCCTGGCACTTGCCAGGTCATGTAAAAAGACGATAGAAAATTCACCCCACAACACACCAAAAGTTGTTGCAAGATGTTGTTGGATTATTTAAGTTATTGGCTGGTTTGACAGGTCGTTTTTAATACTGTGATGTAGAGTATGATCACGGTTCACAGATCCACAATCAAGGCCATTCCACGTGTTTCAAATTGATTACGGTTTAGCAGGATTCGAACCCGTATCTCTCCGAAAAAGTGAGAAGGTCTGTGTAGTGGGCTGACAGGCTAACCACTCAACCATCGTGTTACATAAGTAACTGGTGGCCTTGGTTATATTTATATGCACACCTATGTAGGGTAGCATAAATGAAATATACGATTATATCATTACAAACGTATACAGTTTACAAACGTATTCAGTCACTGCTTTTTAATGAGTAAGGGACATGATTGTGTTGGGGAACATTTTCCTAAGTTGCTGAAGTTGTCACAGCCTACATACCGGCTGAATTGAAATAAGGCTACGTTTTTGTTGCTTACTGTCGTGGTGTCGTTTCTGCCTCCCCGCAACGAATGCATCCGAATACTCTCCGAGCACTTCCGACACATCTGGATACTTTGCAGTTTCAACGACGGAAGTCTAAACTAACATAGTTCAGACTTACGTTGTACGTAGGTAGTTGGAGAGTTTCGGGAAACGGTCGGAATCGGACTGTTGTGTCGTTTGAACCTACTACGGACAACGGTGGTTCAAATGCTAACATCCGTCGTTGTTTGGGAAACGCACCCCAGGTAAACATCTCAGTAGGGGTAAACAGGTAAACATCTTATTAGGGATAAACAGGTAAACATCTCATTAGGGGTAAACAGGTAAACATCTCAGTGATGGTAAACATCTCAGTAGGGGTAAACAGGTAAACATCTCAGTGATGGTAAAGACGTAAAAGGGTGCAAACACCTCAGGAAGTGTGTGTCTAATGGGAGTGTTGAATGATCTTCATTGTGTGATGTCATGGGGTGTGTTTGTGAACTTCACCGTGGTGTGTGTGGTGGTCTTTGTCATGTGATGTATCGTGTGTTATGTGGTCTTTGTCATGTGACATACTCACATATACACATACACACCCCATGCTTGCATAATACCATACTCCCATACTCCCATACTCACATACTCACATACTCACCCCATACTCCCATACTCACATACTCACATACTCATATACTCACCCCATACTCACATACTCACATACTCACCCCATACTCACATACACAACCCATACTCACATACTCACATACTCATATACTACAGTATGCACTGATACTCATATTCTGCCATACTCACCCCATATTCACATACTCACATACACACATACTCACTCCATATTCACATACTCACATACACACATACACGACCCATACTCACATACTCACATACTCGTATACTCACATACTCACATACTCACATACACACATACTCACATACACACATACTCACATACACACATACTCACATACTCACATACTCGCATACACACATACTCGCATACTCACATACTCGCATACACACATACTCACCCCATGCTGGCATACTAGGGTCTCTCTTCGTCTTCACGAATAGTAGGGATTTCGTCACCAGGGGGACCAACAGGACCAGGGCGACCAAGAGGACCAGGGGGACAAAGAGGACGAGGGGGCCAGCACGGGAAGGGGCCCGGGGGACAGCAGCGCCAGGGCAGGAGGTCAGGGGGGCCAGGGGGGCCGGGGGGACCAGGAGGACCAGGAGGACCCGGAGGACCAGGAGGACCACGGGGCCAGGGGCCAAGAAGTCCAGGGGGACCGGGGGGACCAGGAGGACCAGGGGGACCAGGAGGACCAGGAGGACCACGGGGCCGGGGCCAGGGGCCAGGAATACCAAGGGGAGGAGGGGGGCCAGGGGGGCTAGCACGAGCAGGACGGGCTGGGAAGCCACCGATGTCACCAGGGGGGCCAGGGGGACCTGGGGGACCAGGAGGACCAGGGGGGCCAGGAGGACCAGGAGGACCACGGGGCCAGGGCCAGGGACCAGGCCCTCCAACGGGCCCAGAGGGGCCAGGGACTCCAGGGGGGTCTGGGGGCCCAGCTGTGCCAGGGGACTCGTCCCTAATCTCTAGAGGACTAGAAGCCTGAGCTGAGATACAGCACACAGGGGAAGGGGGGGGGGGGGACCAGAGACAGACAGTTGGGGGAGAGAGAGACAGGTGAGGGGGAGAGAGAGATAGGGGAAAGAGAGAGAGACACGTAGGGGAAAGAGGGAGAGACAGGTAAGGGAGAGAGAGACAGGTAGGGAGAGAGAGAGAGATAGGGGAAAGAGAGAGAGACACGTAGGGGAAAGAGGGAGAGACAGGTAAGGGAGAGAGAGACAGACAGAGAGAGAGACAGGTAGGGAAGAGAGAGAGAGAGAGAGAGACAGGTAGGGAGAGAAAGACAGGCAGATGAGGGAGAGAGAGACAGGTAGGGAGAGAGAGGGAGAGAGAGACAGGTAGGGAAGAGAGGGAGAGAGACAGGTAAGGGAGAGAGAGACAGGTAGGGAGAGAGAGGGAGAGAGACAGGTAGGGAGATAGAGACAGGTAGGTAAGGGAGAGAGAGACAGGTAGGGAGAGAGAGAGAGAGACAGGTAGGGAAAGAGAGACAGATAGGGAGAGAAAGACAGGTAGACAGGTAGGGAGAGAGAGGGAGAGAAACAGGTAGGGAGAGAGAGACAGATATGGGAGAGAGAAACAGGTAGGGAGAGAGAGGGAGAGAAACAGGTAGGGAGAGAGAGACAGATAGGGAGAGAGAGGGAGAGAGAGACAGGTAGGGGGAAAAAAAGACAGACAGAGTCGTTCAGCAGTGGTTCAGTGCCATCAAACACAGCCACAACTGCAGCTATTCAGTTATCATATATCAGTCAAGTCTGTTACGGTTAGTACATCCTAATTCATTTGGTGCATGTGTGTGTGTGTGTGTGCGTGTGTGTGTGTGTGTGTTTGTGCGTGTGTGTGTGTGCGTGTGCGTGTGTGTGCGCATGCGTGTGAGTGTGTGTGCGCATGTGTGTGTGTGTGTCAAGGTTATAATAGTTTTCATTATAGTTCAGTTTTAGTTTGTTTATTCCCTAATTTAGTTCATTTTAATTAAGTGTGCTTTCAGAGCACACTTATTGTTATCCCACCGTTTATTGTTCTTCTCCTGAACCAGGCCTTTTAGACATTGCTACTCCTCAGGCGTTCGAGATAGAGACACCGTTCCAACTCTAAAACGACCAGCCCGGTTTGGACAAGACCGCCTACATTTCGGTATACAGTAATCCCTCGTTTATCGCGGGGGTTACGTTCCGAAAATGACCCGCGATAAGTGAAATCCGCGAAATAGAAAACTTTATTTTTTTTTAATATTAGCAACTATTACATGTATACAAATACAGTGACTCACGTGTAGGCCGTTTCACTGCTCTTCAGACTGGGCCGCTGCATCCTGATTGCGCTCTGCAGTGTTGTCTTCTGAAGCCCGCGGTGCACATTTCGTAGCATGTTTTTAGCGAATCAGAATGCAGAACACAATGCACCAAAAAAAAAGCATTTTGAAAATCCGCGAAATAGCGAATCCGCGATAAGTGAACCGCGAAGTGGCGAGGGATCACTGTACCGTACCTCTTGTCGTTCGTCCGCTATTGTCGTTTTTCTGCAACTTTTGTCGCCATTGAAATGAATGACGGAATGTGTCTAGCAGCTAGAGTGAGCTCTGCCCTCACTCTAACCTCCACTCGTTTTTTTAATGATTACAACTTAACCGCTTAACCTATAAACTTCATTTAAGAGAGGTCTGGGATCTGACTATGACCTGTGTAAATTTCATGTGGCAACTACTTAAATTGTTTGAGGCAGGACAGTTTAAAAATGGTGTCAGACAGTCTATGGGATTTTGCCATACATTTCATCATCTTACTGTAAACAGGTCAGGGTGCATGTCTGAAGTTTTAAATGATCAAAACTCAACCGTTTAACCTATAAACTTGATTTAAACTTTATAAGAGAGGTCTGGGATCTGACTGTGAGCTGTGAAATTTTGATGCGGCAACTACTTAAACTGTTTGAAACAGGACCGTTTAAAAATGGCGAAAGAGAGGCATACAATACTGTGGCAGTTGCACCTGGACCAACTGCCATTTTTTAAATGTGGAATGTTCAGGAATATAACTCTCGTGATGTCATAATACCCATTACCCATGGCCTGCATAATGTTCTGTGCTAACAGTGTTGTGTACCTATATTAGCTGAGGCTATTTAGCCAATATGTTAACAATGCTAGCAATGCTAACTATGCTAAAATGCAAAGTAATTAACTGGGTTAACAGTGTTACTTAGTTAACTCAGCTAGTATTGGGTAGCAGTTATGCTAACAATGCTAATAATGCTAACAATGCTAATAATGCTAACTATGCTAAACATGTGAAGTAATTAACTGTGCTTACAGTGTTGTGTAGCTATATTAGCTGAAGCTATTTATCAGTTATGCTAACATTGCTGCAATGCTAACTATGCTAAAATGCACACTTTTTGCATTTTTTGTGGGAATGCAGTCTAGTTAGCTTTAATTAGTTTTAATTAGCTTTAATTAGCTTTTAGAGCGTGTCTGATCGTTTCAGTTAGTTTTTGTTTTTTTTTCTAAGTGCTTAGTTTTAGTTTTATTTTTATTAGTTTTAATATTAGTTTTAGTTTTATACTTTTGGTTATTTGTCAATCACAGGATCAAAAAGAAGCTGGCTCACACACACACTCGCACACACACACTCAGGGAGTCTCAGCATACACTCACACACACGTGCCCTTTCGGTGGTACACACACACACACACACACTCACACACACACACACACATACACACACACACACACACACACAGTCACTCACACATACACACTCGCGCGCACACACACACACACACACACACACATACACTCAGGGAGTCTCAGCATACACTTACACATACGTGCCCTTTCGGTGGTACACACACACACACACACACACACACACTCATTCTCACACACACACACTCACTCTCTCTCTCTCACACACACACACACACACACACACTCACTCACTCTCACACACACACACACTCACTCTCTCTCTCTCTCTCACACACACACACACTCACTCTCTCACACACACACACACAAGTTCAAAACAAATTAAAAAACACCAAAACTATCAGCAGGTGCTCAGCGTCCCACAACTGGTTCACACACACACACACGCACACACACACTCAGGGAGTCTCAGCATACACTCACACACAAACACACACACACACACACACACTCAGGGAGTCTCAGCATACACTGACACACACGTGCCCTTTCGGTGGTACACACACACACACACACACACACTCACACACACACACATACATACACACACACATACATACACACACACACACACACAGACACACACACACACACAGACTCAAAAACAAATAAAAAAACTAAAAACACACCAAAACTATCAGCAGGTGCTGAGGGTCCAATAACTGGTTCAGCATGGATCACGGATACATACATCACACACACACACACACACACACACATGTGTTCAGCATGGATAACGGATGCATACATCACACACACACACACACTTACACACACACACATGTGTTCAGCATGGATCACGGATACATACATTTGTTTTCAACAAACAAAGAATCAAATCTTCAAATGGGTTTTGACAAACCGAACTTTAAGCTTTCAGTTAGTTTTCGTCAGTTTTGTGAACACACAATACAGTTTCAGTTAGTTATCGTTTTTTTTTTTCTTTCAATTATCACTTTTATCTATGTCAGTTAACGAAAATATTTTTTCAATTTTAGTTTTTGTTTTTTCGTTCATTTTCATTACAGTTTTTACCAATCATTTTCACGCGTTTTGCAGGGCAATGTCCACTTTTGCAAAACTCTTAACACAGTGTGCTGTACCAACATGCGTTTGAGCACATCAATTAACATTTGCTGCAAAATGCGCTACAGCAACCTAACTATAACACACGCTGTCGGTCAGTAAGTCTACAATGCCAGTCAATGTACAATAACCTAAAAAACGCAAACAACTTGAAACAAATCACTTAAAATCTAGCCTCTGTCTGACAGTATGGCACGT
>CM059285.1:29833677-29836177 GCA_030347295.1 Setipinna tenuifilis
TCACATACTCACTCCATATTCACATACTCACATACACACATACACGACCCATACTCACATACTCACATACACACATACTCACATACACACATACTCGCATACTCACATACTCGCATACACACATACTCACCCCATGCTGGTATACTAGCGTCTCCATTCTAATTCAGGCAGCAGGGGAATGGGGTCTACAGCTAAGAAGAGTAACATCTCAGTATGGGTAAACAGGTAAACATCTCATTAGGGGTAAACAGGTAAACATCTCAGTATGGGTAAACAGGTAAACATCTCAGTATGGGTAAACAGGTGACATCTCAGTATGGGTAAACAGGTAAACATCTCATTAGGGGTAAACGGGTAAACATCTCAGTGAGGGTAAATATGTAAAAGGGTCCAAACACCTCACCTCATGTGACATACTCACATACTCACATACACACCCCATGCTTGCATACTCCCATACTCACATACTCACACCATACTCACATACTCACATACTCACATACACGACCCATACTCACATACATACTCACAAACTCAAATACTCACAAACTCACATACTCACATACATACTCACAAACTCACATACTCACATACACAACCCATACTCACATACTCACATACTCACCCCATATTCACATACTCACATACTCACATACTCACATACACACCCCATACTCACATACTCACATACTCATATACTCACCCTACAGTATGCACTGATACTCATATACTGCCATACTCACTCCATATTCACATACTCACATATTCACATACTCACATACTCACCCCACACTTACATACACACCCCATACTCACATACTCACATACTCACATACACGACCCATATTCACATACTCACATACTCAGATACACACCCCATACTCACATACTTACATACACAACCCATACTCACATACTCATATACTCACCCTACAGTATGCACTGATACTCATATACTGCCATACTCACCCCCTATCTCTTCGTCACCAGCGTCCCGGGCAGGACGTGCTGGGAAGCCACCGATTTGGCCAGGGGCACCAATGACGCCTGGAGGACCTGGAGGACCAGGGGGACCAGGGGGACCAGGGGGCCGGATGGGGCCATTGAAGCCAGGGGGGCCAGAGAGGCCACCACGAGCTACACGGGCTGGGAAGCCACCGATGCCACCAGGGGCGCCAATGACTCCTGGAGGACCAGGGGGAGAAGGGGGAGCCGGGGGCCGGGGGCCAGGGGGGCCAACTTCGCCAACTTGGCCAGAGAGGCCAGCACGAGCTACACGGGCTGGGAAGCCATCGGATGCCACCGATGCCAGAGAGAGACAGGTAAGGGAGAGAGAGACAGACAGGTAAGGGAGAGAGAGAGAGACAGGTAGGGAGAGAAAGACAGACAGGTAAGGGAGAGAGAGAGACAGGTAAGGGAGAGAGAGAGAGAGAGAGAGACAGGTGAGGGAGAGAGAGACAGGTAGGGAGAGAGATGTTATAGAACAATCAAATCTAATTACCAATTGGAGGAATATCTCTTTACTGTCAGAGATATAAAGCAGCGGCAGATCCTGACCAAATACAGACTCAGTGACCACAGCCTTGCCATAGAAAAAGGCAGACACAGGCAAACATGGCTGCCAAGAGAGCAAAGGGTATGTGGTCACTGTACGACAGGTGAGGTCGAGACAGAGGTGCACTTTCTTCTTCAATGTGAGAAATATTTACCTATAAGGAATCATTACTTTAATATATTTACAAACCTCATGCCAGGATTCCAAGACCTGAGCAAACAGGAATTACTGTCCATATTACTTGGACAGCACGGACAGACAGCAGCTCTTGCTGCTAAATATGTAACTGAATGCCACAAAGCACGGGACAGTTTGTAGACACTACCAACATAAGCACATATGTACACCAATTCACACTATTTTAGAACACACCACACCCACACACTAACACATCATCATATATACACACAGACACATGCACAGACACACACACACACACACATGCACACGCACATGCACAACACACATGTATATTGTTATATTGTTATAATGTTTATCATAATATATTGTTTAAATGTTATGCTTTGGCAATACAATGAACCATTTGTCATGCCAATAAAGCTTACTTGAATTGAATTGAATTGAGACAGGTAAGGGAGAGAGAGACAGACAGATGGGTAAGGGAGAGAAAGACAGACAGATAAGGGAGAGAGAGGGAGAGAGAGACAGGTAGGGAAGAGAGGGAGAGAGAGACAGGTAAGGGAGAGAGAGACAGGTAAGGGAGAGACAGACGGGTAAAGGAGAGAAAGACAGACATATAAGGGAGAGAGAGACAGGTAGGGAGAGAGAGGGAGAGAGAGACAGGTATGGAAAGGGAGAGAGAGACAGATGGGTAAGGGAGAGACAGACAGGTAAGGGAGAGAGAGACAGGTAAGGGAGAGAGAAAGACAGGTAGGGAGAGAGAGAGAGAGGTAGGAGAGAGAGAGAGAGAGAGATGGGTAAAGG
>CM059285.1:29863111-29873111 GCA_030347295.1 Setipinna tenuifilis
CTCTTGAGTGTGGATTATACCGGAGGAAGAAAGTTGTTGCTTGCTGCTGAAAATCCTGGACTGGAGTAAGCTATGCTACGGATCTGGTAGGCTCGCGGACAACTGACTGACACTACACTGACTATCTTTTCTATTTGTTATTTTCACTGCTGCTTCGTCTTTGAAGAGCTGACTTTGCGGGTATTGGGTTTTTTTCTATTGATCGTGGATGCAAAGACTATGTTGGATCTGCTACGTCGGTGTTAAAGTGAACTGGAATGACTGTTTGTTTGTTACGGGTGATGGACTGAACTGTAATGTCATGAACTGAACGAACTTTTGGGTGAACTAAACAATATAGTGCAAACGTGAAATTGGGTCGATTGCTGAGTATTCTTTCCGTGTTGATGTGTTTTTTTATCATGTGTTGTAGTACAAACTTTTGAATTGTTGTGTTTAAAAAGGGTACATGTTGCATTTCCTGCTATTTTGGCTGTATGCATTTATACATGTAATCTTGTGACGTTTTCCCGACCTGACGTGACTTAAACTCACTTCCTAAAAAAAATAATTATTGGCAGTTTTAAACTGCCTGGCACCCCGGCAAACTTTAATAGGGAAAAAACCGTCACATAAAATGGCACCCCAGATAATTTAACCCACCTGGTGAAGGAAATTATTTTGCAACACTTTTTTTTTCTTCTTCATATTTTAGTGATACCAGCACTACCCTGCATATTTCAGTGCATTACTTTGTTTTCAGTTGCTACCCTAGTAAGTAGCCAACCAAAATGGCTTCCAAAATGGGGCCTGTCACTCAAACCAGCCAAGCTGCAGCTAAAGCCCCACAATTTCAGGGCCCTGTGACTTCTCCCACTGGAGTGATTCAAAAGACTGTGTCATCTTCAGACACTGGTCCTCATATGATTTCAACAATGCTGACTACTGTTACCACTGCAGCCCCCTTGCCGTCTGGGTCAATTCCTCACATGAAGCCACCTACTGTGCATCAATTACCCACTGCTCAACACTCATCTAATGGTCATAAGCCACCTGTTTTTCAATTACCATCTGCTACTCATCATATACTCAACACCCCATATACTCCAATACCCATGTCTCTACCCTCTATTCCAGCTTTGGGAAAGCAAACCATTCAAATGCCACTTTCTCAACAATTACCTCCTGTAGCTGGAGCAAATGCTGGGAAAGATCGCTATACTACCAATCACTCTGTTGTGGACATGGAATTACTGGATGAGCATGACACGTCGATGCACTTTACAACTTCAGTCTTACCTACGGCTCAGCACTCTTCTACTGTCAACCTCCCTGCAGCACAAAGCTCTTTTTCGAATTTCAGTGTACAACTACTTTTGGATGCTATGATTAGCAATCACCAGAATTTGATGACTACACTGAGTCACCATACAAAAGAAGTACAAAAAGAAATGGAGGTACATACACAACAAATTACAAACATGTCTGTAAATGTAGCAGAGGATATGAAACATATGATGAAACAGCAACTGGATTATGTGCGAACAGAAATTACAGCAACTTTGAATTGGCGCCTGAAACACCATCATACTGAAGTTCTTAAAGACTTTAATTCTGTGCTTGCACCTTTAGCCACATCGCTACAGCAGATTCACTCAAGCCTTCATGATTGTTTGAGACAACTTAATTCTTTATCAATGAATGCTAGCTCCTGGACTCCCCTGCAGGTTAATCTTGGGCACTGCACACAACGCCTGGATGGGTTGGCCCTGGATATTGCTCACCTCAAGTCCACAATTCAAGTAGGGGAAAAAACACATGTGTCAGTGCAGACAATTCCTTCCTCACCATGTATATTTACCACGGATGACCAGTCACCATCTTGTGGAATTCAGCCCCTACAGTCCACCATTCATTCAGTTCCATTGGGTTGCCCCTCTGATGTCTCCATCACAACTAAGGCACCGCGAGGGCCTTATGCTGGGAAGAAACCAATCAAAATTCAATTCCCTTGTTTTGGAAGAGCAGAAGACACCTCAGACCCGCTATTGTATCTTGAAAAGTGCCATGATTACCTGGCTTTACATCCCCTTTCTGATGAGGAGCTTCTTGCCACACTGAGGAATGTCCTACATGGAACTGCAAGAGATTGGTGGGATGTTGCTAGGGTCGACATTACAACGTGGAGAGTTTTTGAGAACAAATTTTTGTCTGCATTTCTCTCAGAGGACTATGAGGATGAACTTGCAGAGAGAGTGCGAACTCGTATTCAACGGGATGATGAGAGTATTCGCGACTTTGCCTATATGTATCGTGCACTGTGCAAGCGTTGGAAGCCCGCAATTGGGGAGCAAGAAGTCATTAAATTGATCCTAAAGAGCATCAACCCTCAACTTGCGAGTCAGTTGCGAAGTAACGGTGTCAAATCGGTTGATGACTTGGTCCGCCTGGGACAACAACTAGAGAGAGACAAGGACAATCAGCGACAATATGAGCAAAAGGTTCAGTCGGCTCGTCAGCCCAGGCCACACAACCCTGCACCGAGTTCGCCACCCACGGCTAAATCACCCCAACCCTTTTGTTGGCGATGTAAGGGGTCACATTCCCCTGCCTCTTGCTCCCAAATGACTTCTAGTCATAAAAAGCCTTTTAAGTCTCCTCCACCCCAACCTGGTTCAAGTGCTGCTGACACGCAAACTGCTGTTTCAGTGGGTCACGACAGCATCACAGACGACTCCCCTCTATCTGGGGCTTGGACTGTGCCTCTGCAGTTAACGGTCCCATTGAGGATTGGATCCTGGAAGGGCCCGGCAATGCTGGACACCGGGTCGTCCTACACCCTGCTCAATGAAAAGCTGTGGCTGAATGTGCGTAAGCCAAGTGATGAGCTCAAACCGTGGACTACAGGCCCCATTTATCTGGCAGATGGTGGTACTCGTGAACCCCTGGGGTGGGGTGAAGTAGAATTGTTGGTTCAATCGGTTCCAGTCACTCTGCCGGTGGCAGTTCTCAGTGCACAGACACTTGCTTTCCCTGCTGTTCTTGGACTGGATTACATCTTCTTTACTGGCCTGCAAGTGGATGTCAGGAACAATGTGTACTGGTTTGAACACCAGGAAATGTTTCCCTTTCAGAGGGAAGGTGCCTCACTCAAAGGGTGGCACCCCTCCGTTGCACTCTTTTCAGCCATGGCCCCATTTCCCCTGTTTGCTGACGAAACTGACCTTATCGGCATTGCCTGCCGTGAGGCTTGTCTTGAAGGGGGGGGGAGGCAACAGCTAATGTCGCAGTTGAGACAGAACAGTGATGTGTGCACCAACGCCTTGGGTCAAACAAATGTGCTAAGCCATAAAATCTATGTCACGCATAATATTCCGATTAGGCAAAAGCCTTACCGAGCTTCTCCAGTAAAACAAAAAATCATGGAAGACCTCATTAAGGAAATGTTGGAGGCAGGTGTCATTGAGCCTTCCTCTTCGGCATGGGCGTCACCTGTAGTTTTAATCCCCAAGAAGACGGGTGGATACCGATTCTGTGTGGATTACAGAAAATTGAATTTAGTCACTCACACAGATGCCTATCCCATCCCAACAATACAAGAGATACTTGAGTCCCTTAGTGGAGCGGTGGTCTTCTCCACTCTCGACCTCAACAGCGGATATTGGCAAGTCCGAATGGATGGAAGTTCTCAGGATAAAACAGCTTTCATAGCCCGCTGTGGCCTCTACCATTTTAAGGTTATGCCTTTTGGACTCAAGAATGCCCCGGCTAGCTTCCAGCGATTAATGGAGAGAGTGCTGGGTGAACTGCGAGGGAAAATCTGCTTTGTTTACCTAGATGATATAATAATATACTCACCCTCCATAGAGCAGCATTTCCTGGACATCCAAGCTGTCCTTGACAAACTGCGAGAAGCCCACCTTACAGTGAACATGAAAAAAACCCATTTTTTCTGTCCCTCTTTGAAGTTTCTTGGGCACGTGGTGTCCTCAACTGGCATCGCCGTCGATCCAGCCAAGATCCAGGCTGTCCAGGACTTCCCTGTACCTAGGAACCTGAAAGAACTCCAGAGGT
Source organism: Setipinna tenuifilis (assembly GCA_030347295.1). NCBI lineage: Eukaryota > Metazoa > Chordata > Actinopteri > Clupeiformes > Engraulidae > Setipinna > Setipinna tenuifilis. Next base: position 29,867,165 of record CM059285.1, read on the forward strand.
TTCTTGGTATGGCTGGCTGGTACCATCGTTTTGTACCCAATTTCTCACAGCTTGCAGAGCCTCTAAATGCACTTAAGAGAAAGGGTGTGAAGTTTTGCTGGACCCCCCAATGCCAGGCCTCCTTTAATGCCCTAAAACAACATCTGGTCTCTCCACCCATCCTGGGTCACCCCGACCTCAGTCTGCCATTCACTGTGTATACTGATGCGAGCGATGTTGGTCTGGGGGCCGTGCTGGTGCAGCGCACAGGATCAGGAACGGAAGAGATCCTGGCCTTTGCCAGTCGAGCCCTAAATGCAGCTGAACGCAACTACTCGGCCACGGAAAAGGAATGTCTGGCAGTAGTATGGGCCCTTGAAAAGTGGAGATATTACCTGGAGGGCAGACATTTCACTGTGGTAACTGATCATTCATCCCTCATCTGGGTCTTTAAGACCCAAAAACCGAGCACCCGTCTCATCCGCTGGGCTCTGCGACTGCAAGAGTTCTCCTTCACTGTGGAGTACCGTAAAGGGAAGTACAACACCGTACCTGATGCCCTATCCAGAGCTCCAGTTGAACAGCTTGAGCCAACTGCCCTGACATGTGCTGCTGTCATGCCTCCAGTGAAGGAGGACCGAGAGGAGCTGCCTATAACCGACGATGTCCTTTGGCGAGCTCAACAATCTGATCCAGAGATCATGAAAGTCTATGATGAAATCTTGACCTCTGGAGATGTGGATGTTAGCCGTGCCACAAGATTTACCATCATTGAGGATAAAGTGTTCAGGGTGATCACCTTGCCTCACAAAACCATGTATCAAGCCTATATTCCAGCGGACCTTAGACCTCAGCTCCTTGAGTTTTTTCATGCCAACCCCTTGTCTGGCCATTTGGGTCGGTTCAAGACATGCAAACGACTGCAGGCTCTGGCGTACTGGCCCAACCTTAGTGTGGAGGTGAAAAAGTTTGTCCAGGATTGCCACACCTGTCAGCTCTACAAGCCTGAATGTAGGCGCCCCTGTGGAAAACTTCAGCAAACCGTCGTCAGCCGACCCTGGGAGATGTTGGGTGTGGACTTGATGGGTCCCTTACCAAGAAGCTCAGCCAACAACATCCACCTATTGGTTTTTGTGGACTACTACTCCCGTTGGGTGGAGCTCTTCCCTCTCCGTGTCGCCACAGCTGAGACGGTGTCTCGGGTTCTCATCAAAGAGATTTTGACTCGCTGGGGTGTTCCGGACTACATTCTGTCCGACCGAGGGTCTCAGTTTGTCTCCGACCTCTTCCAAAATGTCTGCCGTCAATGGGGACTTCCACACAAAATGACAACGGCATATCATCCCCAGACAAACATGACCGAGAGAGTAAATCGCACATTAAAGACCATGATCTCCTCTTATGTCGGCAACCACCACAAGCAGTGGGACAAACATCTTCATGAGTTTAGGTTTGCATTAAATACTGCCGTTAGTGAGTCTACAGGAGTGACTCCTGCAGAAGCTAACCTTAATCGGCCCCTTCATGGACCCCTGGACATGTTGTTGCAGCCACCAGGAAACGGCACTCCTTCATGTCCTCCGGACAATCCAGTCTATAAAAAAGCTGCGGAAATGAGCCAGATGAAAACCTATGTGGATCAGAAGCTAATTAAGGCTCGGGAGAAGCAAAAGGCCCACTATGATCAATCCAGGAGGGATGTGCTCTATGAGGAACAGGATCGAGTCTGGATGCGTTCACACCCCTACTCCAAGGCAGTAAAAGCCTTCTCTGCCAAACTAGCACCCAAATGGCAAGGACCCTATCGCATCGTAAGGCGATTAAGCCCTCTCAACTATGAGATTGTTTTGGAAGAAACCGGTGAAGATCTCAGAGTGACGCATGTGTCACGCTTGAAACCTTGTTATCCTACTGCTAAAGAAATGGAAAAAAATCAGCAAACCAAAGTGTTGCAGCTTTTTCTGGAAGAAAGTGAGGACGAAGAGTTCCTTGGATTTAATTCCACTCAGGATGATGTTAAAGGTCTCTGTCAACTCGGCCCTCCTCTCTCTAAGCTTGCTGACTCTAAGCCAGAAGATTCTCTTGCTCAAAGGAAACGAGTATGGGAAATCCTTGCGGAGAGCAGTGACGATGAAGACTTTCTGGGATTTCTGAGTGAGGACCTTGATTAATACGCCTTACCGTATGGTGCGGCTTTTTCCAGGAGGGGAGGAATGTAACAATCTCTGCCTTTGGAAAATGTCATAGTTTGTTTTTTTTTGTTGTTATTCCTGTCAAAGCATTCTGGCAGATTTGCCTGGTCTTGCAGTGTAATGCCTAGACCCACCACATGTTGGATTGGCGCTGTTGCGCTAAATGGCCTCCCTCACTCTTGCATAAATGTGAAGAAGACACCGGCTTGATGGAGAAGCCAAGTATCCAGCTGATTGTCTCTGGAGTTTTTCCCCGTGCGTTTTTTTGTTTAATGTCGCCAGTTGTCACGACGCCGTCGTCCTGGGGCCAACCGCTTCTCTGTGGATTTATGCAATATCAAAAAACTAACCGATAGCTCTGCTGTCTCTCTTGAGTGTGGATTATACCGGAGGAAGAAAGTTGTTGCTTGCTGCTGAAAATCCTGGACTGGAGTAAGCTATGCTACGGATCTGGTAGGCTCGCGGACAACTGACTGACACTACACTGACTATCTTTTCTATTTGTTATTTTCACTGCTGCTTCGTCTTTGAAGAGCTGACTTTGCGGGTATTGGGTTTTTTTCTATTGATCGTGGATGCAAAGACTATGTTGGATCTGCTACGTCGGTGTTAAAGTGAACTGGAATGACTGTTTGTTTGTTACGGGTGATGGACTGAACTGTAATGTCATGAACTGAACGAACTTTTGGGTGAACTAAACAATATAGTGCAAACATGAAATTGGGTCGATTGCTGAGTATTCTTTCCGTGTTGATGTGTTTTTTTATCATGTGTTGTAGTACAAACTTTTGAATTGTTGTGTTTAAAAAGGGTACATGTTGCATTTCCTGCTATTTTGGCTGTATGCATTTATACATGTAATCTTGTGACGTTTTCCCGACCTGACGTGACTTAAACTCACTTCCTAAAAAAAATAATTATTGGCAGTTTTAAACTGCCTGGCACCCCGGCAAACTTTAATAGGGAAAAAACCGTCACAACACACACACACACACACACACACACACACACACACACACACACACACACACACACATATACACACACATACACACACACACACACACTCACAGACATGAGTCTACTTGGAGTGGAAATGTCCTGCCCTCTTAGTCAAGCCCGAGGGAGCTCTGACCTGTGACCCCCCAACCCTTAGCTGAGGCCAGGAGCCCTAACCGTTGACCCCTGACCTCTGACCCCTCAGCTGAGGCCCAGCGATAGCACTGGAGCTGATCTGTGACTAATGAACACAGGCGCCACATACGGCACACTTCCAAACAGGCTTCATATTTGGGTAGAATTAGCTGAGCAAAGCATAGATAACCTACACGCTAAGCATAACATACATTAGCATTAAATCAAGCTAATTAACAACTCCTAATTAACCAGTTTCATTCATTCTTGGAAAATAACCAAAACTGTAGGCTACAGCCAAACATAGCACATTAGCTCTGAAGCATTTTTGTCAGGAATTAGGCAGTTCTGGTGCAGCATCTTGTAGCTTAGCATAGCACTAGAGATAATGTAGCTTAGCAAAGCGCTAGAGATAATGTAGCTTAGCGTAGCAATAGAGATAGTGTATCTTAGCGTAGTGCTAGAGATAGTGTAGCTTAGCATAGCACTAGAGATAGTGTAGCTTAGCGTAGTGCTAGCACAAACTAGGATGGGGGCTAGGCTAGGCTATATATATATATCATACACACATACACACATACACACACACACACACATACATACATACATACATACATACATACATACATACGTTCATATATATATATATATACAGGTCCTTCTCAAAAAAATTAGCATATTGTGATAAAGCTCATTATTTTCCATAATGTAATGATAAAAAATAAACTTTTACATATTTTAGATTCATAGCACACCAACTGAAATATTTCAGGTCTTTTATTGTTTTAATACTGATGATTTTGGCAAACAGTTCATGAAAACCCAAAATTCCCATCTCAAAAAATTTGCATATCATGAGAAGCTACTCTAAACGAGCTATTAACCTCTGAATCAACGAGTTAACTCTAAACACCTGCAAAAGATTCCTGAGGCTCTTAAAAACTCCCAGCCTGGTTCATTACTCAAAACCGCAATCATGGGAAAGAGGGCCGACCTGACTGCTGTCCAGAAGGCCATCATTGACACCCTGAAGCAAGAGGGTAAGACACAGAGAGAAATCTCTGAGCAAATAGGCTGTTCCCAGAGTGCTGTATCAAGGCACCTCAGTAGGACGTCTGTGGGAAGGAAAAACTGTGGCAGAAAACGCTGCACAACCAGAAGAGACGACCGGACCCTGAGGAAGATTGTGGAGAAAGACCGATTCCAGACCTTGGGGGACCTGAGGAAGCAGTGGACTGAGTCTGGAGTAGAAACATCCAGAGCCACAGTGCACAGGCGTGTGCAGGAAATGGGCTACAGGTGCCGCATTCGCCAGGTCAAGCCACTTTTGAACCAGAAGCAGCGGCAGAAGCGCCTGACCGTGGCTACAGAGAAGCAGCACTGGACTCCAAAGTGGAATCCACAGTACTTTTTTCGGATGAAAGCAAATTTTGCATGTCATTCGGAAATCAGGGTGCCAGAGTCTGGAGGAAGACTGGGGAGAAGGACATGCCAAAATGCCTGAAGTCCAGTGTCAAGTATCCACAGTCAGTGATGGTCTGGGGTGCCATGTCAGCTGCTGGTGTTGGTCCACTGTGTTTTATCAAGGGCAGGGTCAATGCCGCTATCTATCAGGAGATTTTGGAGCACTTCATGCTTCCGTCTGCTGAAAAGCTTTATGGAGATGAATGTTTCATTTTTCAGCACGACCTGGCACCTGCTCACAGTGCCAAAACCACTGGTAAATGGTTTACTGACCATGGTATCACTGTGCTTAATTGGCCTGCCAACTCTCCTGACCCGAACCCCATCGAGAATTTGTGGGATATTGTAAAGAGGAAGTTGAGAGACACCAGACCCAACACTGTGGGTGAGCTTAAGGCCGCTATCGAAGCATCCTGGGCCTCCATAACACCTCACCAGTGCCACAGACTGATTGCCTCCATGCCACGCCGCATTGAAGCAGTCATTTCTGCAAAAGGATTCCCGACCAAGTATTGAGCGCATAACTGAACATAATTATTTGAAAGTTGACTTTGTTTGCATTAAAAACACTTTTTTTTATTGGTTGGATGAAATATGCTATTTTTTTGAGATGGGGATTTTTGGTTGTTCTTTACTTTTTTAACAAACTCATCAATATTAAAACAATAAAAGGCTTGAACTACTTCAGTTGTGTGTAATGAATGTAAAATATATGAAAGTCTAATGTTTATCAGTACATTACAGAAAATAGTTAACTTTATCACGATATGCTAATTTTTTGAGAAGGACCTGTATATGCATACATATATGCAGTAAGAATAAATACAAAGCCTCTGTTTTAAAATTTACATTTTATTCACCTTGTCTTATAAATGTATTCACAATTATAATATACCAAGTTTTCCCTCTATGAAAAAGCTGTCTCAGATAATAATGTCAAAGGTGTGTGTGTGTGTGTGTGTGTGTGTGTGTCTGAGATAATAATGTCATGTTGAAGAGAATCACTGTGATCTTAACCGCTAAGCTGAAATCATCCTCAGTAACGGCACACAATACTAGCTGCCCCTGTGTGTGTGTGTGTGTGTGTGTGTGTGCCAGTGTGTGAGGCAGTGTGTGTGTGTGTGTGTGTGTGTGTGGGTGTGGGTGCCAGTGTGTGAGATTCACGTCTGAGTTTGAGC
>CM059285.1:29893111-29895611 GCA_030347295.1 Setipinna tenuifilis
CTGAGAGAGGAGAGGAGAGAGGGATTATAGTACCTGAGAGAGGAGAAGAGAGAGGGATTATAGTACCTGAGACACAGAGAGGAGAGAGGGATGAGGAGGGAAGAGAGGGATGAGGAGGGGAGAGAGGAAGAGAGGGATGAGGAGAGGGGAGACAGGTAGAGAGGAAGAGAGAGATGAGGAGGGGAGAAAATGGGGTGGGGTGGTGCACTGATGGAGTGGATAAACACATGCGCCTGCATCAATGCTACTGAACACTGCTGCCAAGAGGAGTCTCCTGGAAACAGCCTGTCCAGAGAGAAGTGTGGTATCAGTAGAGGAGAAATAGAGAGAGAGAGCTGTGGTAACAGGTGAGGGGTGGAGGGGTATGGGGTGTAGTTGAGGGGTGTAGTTGAGGGGTGTAGATGAGGGGTGTAGTTGAGGGGTATGGGGGTATAGTTGAGGGGTGTAGTTGAGGGGTGTAAGGGTGTATGGGTACAGAGGTATAGTTGAGGGGTACAGGGGTGTATTTGAGGGGTATAGATGAGGGGTATGGGGGTATCTTTAAGGGGTATAGTTGAGGGGCACACCAGGTTATGGGTACTAACGGGAGGTACAGGGGTATAGTTGAGGGGTATGAGGGGTGTAGTTGAGGGGTAGATGAGGTTAGGGGTACAGCAGGTCAGGGGCACTAACGGGAGATACAGGGGTATGGGGTGTAGTTGAGGGGTACAGGGGTGTAGTTGAGGGGTATGGGGTGTAGTTGAGGGATATAGGGGTATGGGGGTATAGTTGAGGGGTATGAGGGGTATAGTTGAGGGGTATAGTTGAGGGGTGTAAATGAGGGGTATATTTGAGGGGTACAGCAGGTTAGGGGTACTAACGGGAGGTACAGGGGTGTAGATGAGGGGTGTAGTTGAGGGGTATGGGGGTGTAGTTGAGGGGTGTAGTTGAGGGGTATAGTTGAGGGGTGTAGTTGAGGGGTGTAGGGGTGTAGTTGAGGGGTACGGCAGGTCAGGGGTACTAACGGGAGGTACAGGGGTATAGTTGAGGGGTATGGGGGTATCTTTAAGGGGTATAATTGAGGGGTGTAGGGGTGTAGTTGAGGGGTATAGATGAGGGGTATGGGGGTATCTTTAAGGGGTATAGTTGAGGGGTGTAGGGGTGTAGTTGAGGGGTATAGATGAGGGGTATGGGGGTATCTTTAAGGGGTATAGTTGAGGGGTGTAGGGGTGTAGTTGAGGGGTATAGATGAGGGGTATGGGGGTATCTTTAAGGGGTATAGTTGAGGGGTACAGCAGGTTAGGGGTACTAACAGGAGGTACAGGGGTATAGTTGAGGGGTATGGGGTGTAGGTGAGGGGTATGGGGTGTAGGTGAGGGGTATGGGGGTATCTTTGAGGGGTACAGGGGTACAGCAGGTTTGGGGTACTAACGGGAGGTACAGGGGTGTAGGTGAGGGGTACAGGAGTATAGTTGAGGGGTATAGTTGAGGGGTGTAGGGGTATATTTGAGGGGTACTTAGGGGTACTAACGGCAGGTCGTCCACTTGTGCCTCTGAGTGCAGGCTGATGAGGTCGCCCCCGATGGCCCTGCAGTAGTCTCTCGCCTCCAGCCACGTCTTCTTCTCCTCACTCTTCCGGGTAAACACCTGCCACACACACACACACACACACACACACACACACAACACAGGCACACACACACAACACAGGCACACACACACACACACACACACACACACAACACAGACACACACACACAACACAGGCACACACACACACACACACACACACACACACACACACACACACACAGGCACACACACACACACAACACAGGCACACACACACACACACACACACACACACACAGGCACACACACAGGCACACACACACAAACACTTGGTGCAAGTGCAAGTGGAAGCAACAAAACCTATACTGTTACATGTGTGTGTGTGTGTGTGAGAGTGTGTGTGTGTGTGTGTGTGAGTGTGTGTGTGTGTGTGTGTGAGAGTGTGTGTGTGTGTGTGTTTGTGTGTGTGTGTGTGTACCTTGAAGCAGAACTGTGAGTTTGATTTGGGCCGCCATTCTGCGTGGCAGCTGAGTGGGCGTGTGGTTGGGGGCGGGGCTGTGCTGGTCACGCCCTCCGCTGTCTTCTTGCACACGTACTTCTGCTGGGACTCACAGCTCAGCACGTCCCATAGGCCAGCGGACACGCCCGTCAACATCGCCACACAGCCCTGATGCCGGTCTACACACACACACACACACACACACACACACACACATACACACACACACACACACATACACACACACAGAAAAACACATACAGAATCATACACACATACATATAAACACACACATACACACACACACACACATACACACACCCAGAAAAACACATACAGAATCATACACACATACATATAAACACACATACACACACACACAGAAAAACACATACAGAATCATACACACATACATATAAACACACACACACACACACAGAAAAACACATA
>CM059285.1:29900611-29905611 GCA_030347295.1 Setipinna tenuifilis
CTGTATCCGCTCTGTGAGATGATGAAGCTATGTTCCTCGATGTTGTGTACGCTGGCGAGGTCAGCCTCGTCCTTGCGGCAGGCGATGAGGGCGTCCGTCCAGCTCTTCTTCTCCCGACGCAGCCAATAGCAGCTGCCGTAGTACGGGACCCAGCCCAGCGGACAGTACAGCTGCTGCTGAGGGGCTGGACACACACACACACACACACACACACACACACACACACACACACACCATCAACAACCCGTCACAACTCAGCAAGACATCACTGGCCCCCATCATGGTCTACGTCAAGATCAACTCCACTCCGGTACATACACACACACACACACACACACACACACATATACACATACACACACACACACACAGATGCAGAGGCACAACACACACACACACACACACACAAACACACACGCATACACACACACACAACACACACACACAGACACACACACACACAAGAGTCATGAAATGTAAGCTTCTAACAGCACTTGTGCACCTCGGAAAAGTGTTTTTGGGAGAAGAGATTCCTGACTGAGATTCCACATTCCTGACTACAAACCTTACACCTGTGTGTGTGTGTGTGTGTGTGTGTGTGTGTATGTGTGCGTGCGTGTGTGTGTGTGTGGGTGTGGGTGTAAGTGCGTGCATGCGTGTGTGTGCGTGTGCGTGTGTGTGTGTGTGATTCGTGCGTGCGTGTATGTGTATGTGTGTGTGCATGTGTGTGTGTATGTGTGCGTGCGTGTGTGTGTGCGCACGTGTGTATGTGTGTGCGCACGTGTGTGTGTGTGTGTGTGTGTATGTGTGCGTGCGTGTGTGTGCGTGCGTGCGTGTATGTGTATGTGTATGTGTGTGTGCGTGTGTGTGTGTATGTGTGCGTGCGTGTGTGTGTGCGCACGTGTGTGTGTGTGTTCGCACGTGTGTGTGTGTGTGTGTGTGTGTGTGTATGTGTGTGCGCACGTGTGTATGTGTGTGTGCGTGTGTGTGTGTATGTGTGCGTGCGTGTGTGTGCGTGTGTGTGTGTGCGTGTGTATGTGTGTGCGTGCGTGTGCGTGTGTATGTGTGTGCTCACGTGTGTGCGCACGTCTGTGTGTGTGTGTGTGTGTGTGTGTGTGTGTGTACATACGCAGCACCACTGGAGTGTTGTCAGTAGTGTTGCCCTTGCGGCAGATGTAGCCCATCTTCTTGTTGCAGTTGAGACTCTCCCACTTGGAGGCCCTGCCAGGGTTTAGCACCGCGCAGTTCATCCCAGGATCTGAGGAGGGGTGACCTGGCAACCACACAATCACAGCATTTACACACCTGGCAACCACACAATCACAGCATTTACACACCTGGCAACCCACAGAATCACAGCATTTACACACCTGACAACCACACAATCACAGCATTTACACACCTGGCAACCACACAATCAGAGCATCTACAGACTGGCAACCACAGAATCAGAGGATTTACAGACCTGGCAACCCACAAAGAATTAGAGGATTTACAGACCTGGCAACCCACAAAGAATTAGAGGATTTACAGACCTAAGTCTACCTCACAGATTATACCTGTTTGACACACCTCACAGATTATACCTGTTTGACACACCTCACAGATTATACCTGTTTGACACACCTCACAGATTATACCTGTTTGACACACCTCACAGATTATACCTGTTTGACACACCTCACAGATTATACTCTCACAGCTCACTCTCACCAGGAGCCCAGCTGAGGTATCTGAAGGGGTTGCTGTTGCTCCACTGGGTGTGTGTGTGTGTGTGTGTGTGTGTGTGTGTGTGTGTGTGTGTGTACCAGGAGCCCAGTTGAGGTATCTGAAGGGGTTGCTGTTGCTCCACTGCCATCCGCTCTGGAAGTCCAGACTGTTGAGGCCGATCCACAGAGACGTGCCTAGTGTGTTAGTCAGCCCTGTCACACACACACACACACACACACACACACACACACATCTATCTTTACCACTGCTGAATTAAATAGGAAGTGTTATATTTACTGTAACCTGTGTGTGTGTATACCCATGAGTGTGTGTGTGTGGCTGTGTGTGTGTGGCTGTGTGTGTGTGTGTGTGTGTGTGTGTGTGTGTGTGTGTGTGTGTGTGTGTATACTCATGAGTGTGTGTGTATGTGGCTGTGGCTGTGCGTGCCTCTGTGTGTGCTCATGCGTGCGTGTGTGTGTGTGTGTGTGTGTGAGTGTGTGAGTGTGTGTGTGTGTGTGTGTGTGTGTGTGTACCTGATATAAAGGTCTGTTCGTGTAGCTCCACTATGCTGAGCAGGTCTGCCCCCTGCTGTTGGCAGCTGGTACGCGCCTGAGTCCACGTCAGCACCGCCTGTGTGTTCCTCTGGTACAGCACCTTAGTCACAGGGTCCACATCCCAGCCTGATGTGCCTACACACACACACACGCACACACACACACACACACATAGAGTTTACCCATCTATCTTTATATCAGAGGGAAAGCATAATAGTTTAAACATCTCTTTTTTTAGCACTACACCTCTGATAGCATGGGTGTGGGTGTATCTGTGTGTGTGTGTATGTGTGTGAGTATCTGTGTGTGTGTGTGTGTGTGTGTTCCGCTGGTAAACAGCCTCAATCACTGTACCAGCATCACAGCCAGTAAAACATGCCCACATGATTCATACTTAGCTTGACTAACAGAAAGTTAGCATGATATAGCTCTGAGCTAACAGTGATTGACTAGCATGGTATAGCTCTGAGCTAACACCGATTGACTAGCATGATATAGCTCTGAGCTAACAGTGATTGACTAGCATGGACCATCTCTGAGCTAACACCGATTGAGGCCAGGCCAACCTGCTATGGCTGTCAGCTAATGCTCGTGTAACCCTGACTGTGTGTGTGTGTGTGTGTGTGTGTGTGTGTGTGTGTGTGTGTACCTGAGATGAATGTCTGTTAGTGTAGTGAGCTAATGCTCGTGTAACCCTGACTGAACCCTGACTGACAGTAGGCCAGTATGGAATGGCTCTGGGATAGTGAGGGAGGAAGAGAGGAAGAGAGGAAGAGAGGGAGAGAAACAGAGAGAGAGAGGGAGGAAGAGAGGGAGAGAGAGAGGCCAGTATGGAATGGCTCTGGGATAGTGCTAGCTATCGAGCTTCGAGTAGTCTGAGAGAGAGGGAGGGAGAGAGAGAGGGAGAGAGGGAAAGAGGGAGAGAGGGAAAGAGGGAGGAAGAGAGGAAGAGAGGGAGAGAGAGAGGAAGAGCGGGAGAGAGAGAGGCCAGTATGTAATGATGTAGTGATCTAGAGAGAGGAACATACACTACAGATCTAGAGACAAATAAACACACACACACACACTAGTGATCTAGAGACACAGGAACACACACACACACACACACGCTAGTGATCTAGAGACAAAGGAACACAGACAGAGAAACATAAAAGAAAGATAAAGGAAAGATAAAGAGGGGTGTGTGTGTGTGTGTGATGAAGAGGGGTGTGTGTGTGTGTGTGTGTGTGATAAAGAGGGGTGTGTGTGTGTGCGTCTGATGAAGAGGGGTGTGTGTGTGTGTGTGTGTGTGTGATGAAGAGGGGGGTGTGTGTGTGTGTGTGTGATGAAGAGGGGTGTGTGTGTGATAAAGAGGTGTGTGTGTGTGTGTGTGTGTGATGACGAGGGGTGTGTGTGTGTGTGTGTGTGTGTGTGTGATGAAGAGGGGTGTGTGTGTGTGTGTGTGTGTGTGTGTGTGTGTGTGTGTGTGTGTGTGTGTGTGATGAAGAGGGGTGTCTGTGTGCGTGTGTGTGTGTGATGAAGAGGGGTTCTTTGAGAAGAAAAGCTGAACAGGGTTTCCTTCCTTCTCCTGTCACACTTCAGAGGTTGTGCAACCCCCTTTCATTGTGTGTGTGTGTGTGTGTGTGTGTGTGCGTGTGTGTGCGTGTGTGTGTGTGTGTGTGTGTGTGTGTGAACAGGAAGTTGAGCAGGAATGTGTGTGTGTGAGCAAGATCAGCACTGAAATGTCTGTGTCAGTGGGTCAAACCACAGGCCGGCACAACGTTGACAGTAGCATTGTGGCCTTGAGATGTATGTGTGTGTGTGTGTGTGTGTGTGTGTGTGTGTGTGTGTGTTTACATAGTGCTGACTGCAGCATTATGACTTTAATGTGTGTGTGTGTGTGTGTGTGTGTGTGTGAGATTCCTGCTGTCCCACTGACGTTTGTCTAGTATTCTCCTCTACGATGCTTTTCCTGTTTTCCTGTTCTGATGAAGGCCATAATGCAGTCGTCAGCGCTAGCAGAGATCACACACACACACACATACACACACACACACACACACACACACACACACACATACACACACACACACACACACACACACACACACACACATACAGTATGTCACAAAAGTGAGTACACCCCTAACATGTTTGTACTTTTTTATTATATCTTTCCATGGGAGAAGTCTAAACATATAACACTTTTACAATGTAAAGTAGGCAGTGTACAGCTTACACCTACTTACATTGCATCAAAGTGTTATAACTTCAGACGTCTCACATGGAAAGATATAATTAAAAAATGTACAAAAATGTGAGGGGCGTACTGACTTTTGTGACATACTGTACATGCACACATACACACACACACGCGCGCGCACACACACACACACACATCAAGGACTAACGTGATGCCTGTGTGTGTATCAGGGATGCTGGAGAATGTTCTTCTCTTTACTCAAACACTCAGTGCTCTCTTCCCCTAGCTTTCGCTCATTGATGTAGTCGGTGGTGGTCTGTGTGTGTGTGAGTGCGTGTGTGTGTTTGAGTGTGTGTGTGTGTGTGTGTGTGTGTGTGTGTGTGTGTGTGTGTGTGTGTGTGTGTGACGTACTCTTGGTAGGGCAGAAGCCCCACTGCTTGTCCTTGTTGTAGTCGGTGGTGGAGGCGTGTGTGTGTGTGTGTGTGTGTGTGACGTACTCTGGGTAAGGCAGAAGCCCCACTGTTTGTCCTTGTTGTAGTCGGTGGTGGATGCGT
>CM059285.1:29915611-29918111 GCA_030347295.1 Setipinna tenuifilis
TACATACACCACTGTTAGCCTTAACTGCTACACATAGCTAATACATACGCCACTGTTAGCTTTAGCTGCTACACATAGCTAATACATACATTACTGTTAGCTATAGCTATAGTTACACATGGCTAATACATACGCCACTGTTAGCCTTAGCTGCTACACATGGCTAATACATACACCACTGCTAGCTTTACCTGCTACACATAGCTAATACATACACCACTGCTAGCTTTAACTGCTACACATGGCTAATACATACACCACTGTTAGCTTTAGCTGCTACACATAGCTAATACATACACCACTGTTAGCTTTAGCTTGGCTTGGCATGGCTTGTCCATACCAGTGCTACTAGAGTAGAGATAGCAGTCTTAGCAGTTTTCCCATTGACTGAACATAACGGCTAATTTTGCTGGTTTCAGACTCAAAGGAAAAGAGATGGAAGGAAGCACAACCTCCTATACAGACATACACACACACACACACACACACACACACACACACACACACACACACACACACACACACACACAGGCTGCAGGGACGGATTAAGGGCTCAAGAGAGGGAGGGGGAGTGGATTCAGAGGGCACACCTTGGAAAGGAGGTGAAGGCACCAGCGTGGATAAGACCCAGTGTGGGGTGGATAAGGCCCAGTGTGGGGTGGATAAGGCCCAGTGCAGGGTGGATAAGGCCCAGTGTAGGGTGGATAAGGCCCCAGTGTGGGGTGGATAAGGCCCAGTGCAGGGTGGATAAGGCCCAGTGTAGGGTGGATAAGGCCCACTGTGGATAAGGCCCAGTGTAGGGTGGATAAGGCCCAGTGTAGGGTGGATAAGGCCCACTGTGGATAAGGCCCAGTGTAGGGTGGATAAGGCCCAATGTGGATAAGGCCCAGTGTGGGGTGGATAAGGCCCAGGCTGGATAAGGCCCAGTGTGGATAAGGCCCCAGTGTGGGGTGGATAAGGCCCCAGTGTGGGGTGGATAAGGCCCCAGTGCATAAGGCCCTAGGGAGGGTTAGAGACTATGGAACTTAAAGTAAGTGTAATGTTTTGAATTGTTATCTTGTTTGTTTGATAACCGGGTTTCAAATGTAACTGTTCAATTTCGCAATGGGAAATAGTCCACACTAGTCTAAGGGTTCTATCACTACTGGGGGAGGGGTAGCATAGTCATCAGGACACACACACACACACACACCACCTAGATGCATTTACACTATTGGACCTAGAGATCCTGAGACACACACACACATACACACACACACCCCTCCTTACACTTCAGCTAAATCACACCCTGAAACACACACACACACACACACTCTTACACTTCGACTAAATCATGCCCCGAGACACACACACACACACACACACACACACACACACTCTTACACTTCGGCTAACACACGCTGTTACACTTTGGCTAAATCACACCCTTAGGCACACACACACACACACACACGCTCTTACACTTCGGCTAACACACACAGAAATGTGACAGGAAAAGCAAACGATGGTAATGCATTGAACATGTGACAAAACAGCACAATAAAATGTAAACGGACTGCAAAATAAACACACACACACACACAACAGAGATATTTCCAAGTGAGAGAGTGGCTAAAGGTGATATTTTTAAACAGCTGTTGTACACTTTAGACCAGAAGCTGTGTGTGTGTGTGTGTGTGTGTGTGTGTGTGTGCAGAAGAAGAAAAGAATTTAAGGATTAAAATCTATTTCATGACCTGATGACTTTCATATTAACTGGAAGAAGGTACTGAAACTTTTTAGCTGAATCAGCCCACACACACACACACCACACACACACACACACACACACACGCATCCTGCAGCCCTTCCTGACAGGAAGCTTAGTGAGGAGTTGATGTCTCAGCTGTGAGTCTGAGGGCAGTTCAGATGTTGCTTTTGAAACGCCACCTACCCTACACACACACACATACACACACACACACACACACACCACCTACCCTACACACACACACACACACACACACACACCACCTACCCAGCACACACACACACACATGCCACCTACACACACACAGACACACACACACACACGCCACCTACCCAGCACACACACACACACACACATGCCACCTACACACACACAGACACACACACACACACGCCACCTACCTAGCACACACACACACACACACGCCACCTACCCTACACACACACACACGCCACCTACACACACACACACACACATACACACACACGCCACCTACCCTACCCAGCACACATACACACACACACGCCACCAACCCTACCCAGCACACACACACACACACGCCACCTACCCAGCACACACACACACACACACACACGCCACCTACCCTACCAGCACACACACAGCACATACGCCACCTACCCTACCCAGCACACACACACACACACACACGCCACCTACCCTACCAGCACACACACACACACATGCCACCTACCCTACCCAGCACACACACACACACACACACGCCACCTA
>CM059285.1:29928111-29930611 GCA_030347295.1 Setipinna tenuifilis
CCACACACACACACACACACACACACACACACACACACAGCACAGCAGGCCAAACAGTCGCAGGCAGTATAAGAGCATGTAGCATGTGTCTCCCTCTAGTGTTCGTTAGGTCACATTACAACCACATGACTCCCTGTAGAGCTCATGTGTCTTTAGACTAGAGCTAGTGTTTGTCTCTAAAGCTAGCGTTAGTTTTGGGTAGTGGTTCTCTGTAAACGTAACCAGTATGTGTCTGTATGTATAAAGGTTGTCTGATTACTCTACGTCCCTTTACACCTCTGTTTGCTTATGTCCTCCTTTTTGTAAGTCGCTTTGGATAAAAGCGTCTGCCAAATGCAGTGTAATGCAGTGTAATGTAATGCAGTGTAATGTAGTGTAATGTAATGTAATGCAGTGTAATGCAGTGTAATGTAGTGTAATGCAGTAGTGTAATGCAGTGTAATGCAGTGTAATGTAATGTAATGTAAAAATAGCGAACGGTGGGCTACGCTGTAACTTCAAGGGCTGTGTGTGTGTGTGTGTGTGTGTGTGTGTGTGTGTGTGTGTGTGTGTGCCTCTCTCATGTCATGTGTTCCTCATGGCTGTGTGTGTGTGTGTGTGTGTGTGTGTGTGTGTGTGTGTGTGTGTGTGTGTGTGGTTGGGTTATGCTGTAGGGCTGTGTGTGTGTGTGTGTGTGTGTGTGTGTGTGTGTGTGTGTGTGTGTGTGTGGTTGGGTGATGTTGTTATGCTGTAAGTGAACGCTGGTTCTCTGAGTGAGACCATCTTCTCTCCAGTCCTCAGGCCACCACAGGTGTGTTACAGGTACAGGTGTGAGCATGACCGGGCGAGAAGGTGTGTCTTATAGCCTACCCACGGCCCTAGCAGGTGAGGCTCATTCCGCCGTATGAAATATGTAGCGTAGTGGAGAGTCGGTGATAGATGATAGAGAACTGCGAATGTAATGTTGCTTTCTGGGAAGTTAATACAGTAACCTCATGTGTAGGTGAACTCCAGGTAACAGCTCCAGTAATCTCGCATTAGGCTCTAAAGCCTTGGACACTCCCTGTGAATGCATTTGGCACTGCACTGAAGTGCGTGTGTGTGTGTGTGTGTGTGTGTGTGACCCAACTATCAACACTGATTATGTTCCCTAGAGAGGCCTGTACATACTTTAACGGACCCAACGTTGTTCTCCTGATCAGAGACCATCCCCCCACCCCATACTCTCTCACTAACACACGCACACACACACACACGCACACGCACACACACACGCACACACACACTCCAAGTAGCTGTGGGTTTGTCTGTGCCTCCAGGAATGAGCCCTCTTATTCTTAACGTCCCTCTCATGCCCCCTGAAATGTGGCCTATTTTTAGGGAGATATTAATAAGATGGGCCAGTATTGAGGCTGTGGAACCCTCTTGGTGGCGGCCGTGTCACTGGCGGTGTGGCCGGCATGTGGGTGTCTTCTCTGTCGCTGTGTCGGTGGGCCTCTGTCTGTCACAGCAGCTAAAATCAGTGATCTCGGTGACGGCCCGGTTTCCCGGGGTTTCCGCACACTCGTGCTGTAAGTTCTAGCTCTTTCAGCCACGTCGTTTCACGAGCATTTGCTCGCGCGAGAGGGGGGTTCGTGACCCCTGCCCCAGCTGTCAGCTGCGCTCGCGCAGCCGTGTCTGACTTTCCCACTCTGCCCCGGTAGCCATGGCGTCCGGCGAGGAGGACGGCGCGGTTGAGGAGAAGGAAAACAACAACAAGAAGAGAACGAAAAGTGCCCTCGCGACAGCATGGCTCACGATTTACAACATCGCCATGACGGCCGGGTAGGTGAATAAAAGTCGCGATCTCCCCCAACTTCTCCGACACTCCCTCATACTGCTCTCCGCTCACTCACTCACTCACGGTCTCCACATGCCGGCGCGTGTTGCTGTTTATAGGTCCGAGGTTCTGAGCGCTCGAGCTGTTGTAAACTGTCCTGCTGCGACACGGCTACTTTGCTCGTGGACTTTAGAGAGACCGCGCAGATTTGCGTTATGTACCCCGCGGGAGTGTTTCGGGAGGGAATAACTGTGGTACTGTGAGGAAATTAAAGCGATTTCCATGCAGCCAGGGGACGCGGTGGGTCTTTCCAAATACGGTTGAACGCCCGCAGGCGCGTCACGCCCGCTGCTCAGACAGTTGCGGGATAAGTATAGCCGGCGCGCGCTGTCACTGGAGCCGCGCGGAAGAAAGGCAATAATGCTCAACTGGCACATTTTACCAACACCAACACCTATCCCTCCTCCGCTAACAGACCCCACTCTTTTAACACACCACTTTACTAGTGCACCACCGTGTCCTTGTTTTAATTTAGCCGTTGGCGCTTAAAAAAAAACAATGTTGTCTGTACGGCAGCGTCTGTATCGGCTTTTTGAAAAAAGAAAGAGCTATTTAGCTATTTACTACGTGAGTCGGGCCGGGCACACATTTGGGCTACCCATCTCTTAATTCTCCTGAGCGACGTTCAGGATTGCTGGTTTA
>CM059285.1:29945611-29948111 GCA_030347295.1 Setipinna tenuifilis
TCACTGATTGTAATTCCACAACCTCACCACTAGATGGCACAAAAGTACACACTGGTTCTTCTCTTCATTTGTGTCTCCTCTCTCCTCCTCTCTCCTCCATCCTCTCTCCTCTCCTCCTCTCCTCTCCTCCGTCCTACACCCTTCACCTGTGTCTCCTCCTCTCCTCCGTCCTCTATCCTCCTCTCCTCTCTCCTCCTCTCCTCTCTCCTCTCCTCTGTCCTACACCATTGGGACCAGGACATGGAAGTACAGGTGGGGCCTTCAGAAGTTATTTTGTTTTATTTGTGTGTGAGGTGTGTTGTGTGTGTTTTCTGTGGTGATGAGAATGGCGTTCTTCGGAAAGCTGTAAAAATAGCGTTCCCATTCCGTAGTCTTCAATGTGCACTGCTGTGTGGTGTGATCACAAATGGCAATCACTTTCAAGAGAGAATCGAGAGAACAAACTATTCACACACACACACACACACACACACACACACACACACACACACACACACACACCATGGCTTCATGAAGCGTCCAAACTACACACACACACACACACGGCCAGGGCAGGGATGTTAGCAGTGACAAATGACTCTCACACACACACATGCTCTCATCAAGAGTCTTTATTGGTGATGGGGAGGAGCAGCAGGCTAGTGTGTCTGCAGTAACATGGCGGAAGGTCTTAGTACAACCCAAATGTGTGTGTGTGTGTGTGTCCTAACATGGCGGAAGGTCTTAGTACAACCCAAATGTGTGTGTGTGTGTGTGTCCTAACATGGCGGAAGGTCTTAGTACAACCCAAATGTGTGTGTGTGTGTGTGTCCTAACATGGCGGAAGGTCTTAGTACAACCCAAATGTGTGTGTGTGTGTGTGTGTGTCCTAACATGGCGGAAGGTCTTAGTACAACCCAAATGTGTGTGTGTGTGTGTGTGTGTGTGTGTGTGTGTGTGTGTGTCCTATGTGGAGGTGTAGGTCTTAGTACAACCCAAATGTGTGTGTGTATGGGTGTGTGTGTGTGTCCTATGTGGAGGGGAAGCACTTCTGATTACTCAAAGAGAAGCAGCTTTTGTGTGGACGTGTGTGTGTGTGGGTGTGTCCACATGTGTGTGTGTGTGTGTGTGTGTGTGTGTGTGTAAGTGATGGGTGATAGACAAGCAGCTTTGCCTTCCTCTGAGTGCCTGCTAGCATGTTACAGAATGTTAGCATGTTAGCTATGTTAGCATGTTAGCTATGTCGGTCGTCATGAAGCTTTCTAAGGCGGGCTACTGTTGTGTGCATGTGTGTGTGTGTGGTCATGAGGCTTTCTAAAGCGGGTTACTGGTGCAGTCTTTGGCCAAGTCCTGTGCGTGTGCTAAACATCAGTCACCTGTGGGTGTGTTGTGTGTGGGTGTGTTGTGTGTGGGTGTGTGTTGGATGTGTGTGTGTGTTTCCTGTTGTATGTGTGTGTGTGTGTGTGGGGGTGTGTGTTGGATGTGTTTGTGTGTTTCCTGTCATGTGTGTGTGTGTGTGTAGTAAATGTGTTCCAGATCAGCTAGGGTCCTGTGGGAGCCAAACTGTCAGGAGATCCTGGAGGCCCTCGCGGTCCCTCAGCTCCTATGGGGCCCTCAGCTCCTATGGGGCCCTGTCCTCCTATGGGTCCCTCAGCTCCTATGGGGCCCTGTCCTCCTATGGGGCCCTGTCCTCCTATGGGTCCCTCTGGTCCTGTGTCACCCTGTCCTCCTGTTGGCCCCTGTGGTCCTGTGGGTCCCTCTGGTCCTGTGGGCCCCTGAGCTCCAGGGGGCCCGGCTGGTCCTCTGATGCCTGCGGGCCCTTGTGGCCCTGGGGGGCCGCGCTGCCCGTCCCTCCCTGGTGGCCCTGGGTCTCCCGGCTCGCCCTTTCCACCTGGGGGCCCCCCAGCCCCCCCAAAGCCCCCAGACCCCCTGCCTCCATCGGGGCCCGAACGCCCCGCGGGGCCCCTAAGGCCTGGAGCCCCAGGAGGGCCGGCGTCCCCTGGTGTTCCTCGTGTCCCTGGGGGTCCCGGCACACCTGCGCCCCCCTGCTGCCCCCTCTGGCCTGGAGGACCAATGACACCCTGAGGGCCACGGTCACCAGGAGGCCCCGGGGGGCCCGCAGACCCTGTGAAGACAGCAGAGAGCAGTTATGGTGCTGAGTGTGTGTGTGAGAGTGTGTGAGAGTGTGTGAGAGTGTGTGTGTGCGTGTGATAGTATGAGTGTGTGAGTGTGATAGTGTGAGTGTGTGTGTAAGTGTGTTAGTGTGAGTTTGTGAGTGTGTGTGAGAGAGTGTGTGTGTGTGTGTGTGTGTGAGAGTGTGAGTGTGATGAGGTGTGTGTGTGTGTGTGTGTGTGTGTACCCTGCGATATGGTGAGCTTGTTGATGAGTTGTGTGTGTTGGCTGTCCACCATCTTCATCTCCGTGGTAACGGTTGCCAGGCTGCTGATCTGTGCATCCATTCGTCCGGCGAGGAGGTCCCGCCTTCCCAACAGCCTATCAGCATCCGCCCTCATGGCGGTCA
>CM059285.1:29955611-29958111 GCA_030347295.1 Setipinna tenuifilis
GGACAAGCCAAGATAATGTCAGATCCTATATTTGGCAACATACAGGACACAAGCCGTACCCAAACAAAGTTAAAGTTGGTGTCGAAACCTAAGCCAAAAGGAAGCTTTGCAACTAATGTGAATGTGAATGTGAAACCAAGTCAAACACAGAAAACCCCAGATGCACCATGTCTGTTCTGTAAAGGAGACCATGAACTGAAGTCATGTGATGAATTGGAAAAAAAAGTGCACAAAGACAAGATCACATTTCTAAAACAAAATGGTGTCTGTTTTGGATGTCTACTGAAAGCAGGACATGTCAGCAAAGACTGCACAGGACGTCTAAGCTGCTCTGTTTGCAAGAAAAAACACCCAAGTGTGCTGCACATTAAGAGCAATCAGCCATCAGTGAAGCCTACTATCAATAGTGGGCAGGTCTCACTCAGAGCTGGAGAGCATTCTGGGGCCGGTGACAGAGAGATCAGTAGAGATTGTATGCTGCCCATTGTGCCAGTAAAGGTGAAGCACTGCAAAGGAAGTGAGGTAGTAAATACTTACGCATTTCTGGATCCTGGCAGCTCCTCAACCTTCTGCACGAGGACACTAGCCAACAAGCTTAACCTAACCGGAAAAAAAACTAACATTCTGCTCCGAACCCTGTCACAGGAGAAGGCTGTGAGTGCAGACATCATCAAAGGCCTGGAGGTGTCTGCTATTGATAAATCCCACTTCATAACCTTGCCAGATGTGTACAGTCAAAGCAGAATGCCAGTAGACACAAGTAACATTCCCAACAGTGATGACCTATCTAAATATACTTACCTGAGTAATGTGAGCTTTCCCACAATTGAAGCTGAGGTAGAACTGCTGATTGGCAGCAATGTTCCGAAAGCATTAGAGCCGTGGGAAGTGGTCAAGAGCCAAGAAGATGGGCCGTACGCAGTTAGAACCATACTTGGATGGACCGTTAATGGCCCTCTTCATGACAGTGGCAGCTCCAACACACCCATTGTTACGGTGAATAGAATATCTGTGGAAAAATTGAATGACATGTTAATACAACAATATAATCATGACTTTAATGAAAGCAAAGAAGACAAACCAGAAATGTCTGTTGAAGACAAAAGGTTCATGTCAATAATGGAAACATCTGTCTGTCTCAAGAACGGACATTACACCTTGGACTTACCTTTCAGGAAGAAAAACGCAGTTATGCCAAATAACCAACAGGTGGCAGAGCAGCGTCTGGCCAGTCTAAAGAGAAAGTTCCATAAGAATGCAAAGTTCAAAACAGAATATAGCGACTTTCTCACAGAAGTCATCAATAAAGGACATGCAGAGGTTGTTCCACAAGATGAACTGAATAGACCTGGTGTATGGTTTATCCCACATCATGGAGTCTACCATCCAAAGAAGGGCACCATTAGGGTAGTTTTTGATTGTGGTGCTACATTCCATGGCACATCCTTGAATGCAGAACTTTTGCAGGGTCCTGACTTAACAAGCTCTCTCATTGGTGTTCTCACTAGGTTTCGCCAAGAGCCTGCTGCTGTGATGACTGACATTCAGACAATGTTTCACCAGGTCAGAGTGTCAAAAGAACACATTGACTACCTAAGGTTTCTTTGGTGGCCCAATGGTGACACTAGTCAGCCTCCAGTGCAGCACCGCATGTTAGTGCACCTCTTTGGTGCGGTGTCATCACCAAGTTGTGCAAATTTTGCACTTAAACAAACCGCTAAGGACAACAAGGCCATGTTCCATCCAAATATAATCAGCACAGTTGACAATAACTTTTATGTCGATGACTGTCTTAAATCTCTCCCTTCTGAGCAGGAAGCAGTGCAGCTGGTTACAGAATTAACATCTCTCTGTCAAAAAGGAGGATTCCGACTGACTAAGTGGATGAGCAACAGCCGAGCTGTCCTGGGACACATCCCAAAAGAGGACCGAGCCTCTGAGGTCAGAGAACTGGACCTGGACAGAGATAAGTTACCAATTGAAAGAGCCTTGGGCTTACTGTGGAGTGTTGAAGATGACATGTTCAAGTTCAACATCATTGTGAAAGACAAGCCACACACACGTAGAAACATGCTGTCCATTGTCAGCTCAATTTATGACCCACTTGGATTTCTATGCCCTCTCACCCTACCTGCGAAGTTGTTGTTACAGGCTGTGTGCAGGAGTAAGCATGACTGGGATGTCAGGATACCCCAGGCTGCATCTGAGAAGTGGGGAAGATGGATTGAAGACCTGAGTGTGCTGGAGGGCTTTGAAGTGGCTCGTTGCATAAAACCACATGGATTTGGACCAGTCAGACAAGCTGAGCTACATCACTTTGCTGATGCCAGCGAGCGTGGATACGGCACCGTGAGCTACCTAAGAATGACCGCTACCAATGGTGACATACACGTCTCCTTCATGAATGGCAAAGCAAGAGTCGCGCCCATGAAGCAGATGACCATCCCACGACTGGAGCTGGCAGCTGCAGTGCTGGCAGTTAAAGTGGATAAGATGCTGA
>CM059285.1:29965611-29968111 GCA_030347295.1 Setipinna tenuifilis
CATTGCTGAGTGGCATGGCCCTCAACACCGATGCTGGATCTTGCTCTGCAGCACTGGACCTCTTCATTGACAGGAAGAACAAGTCTTTCTCCAAAAATTAACGGTGATCCCGATTTCGCAATTAAAAGAGAAATGCGTGATAACACCAACTCGCTCTGTGTTTGACTTCCCTTCCGACAAAACAAGGTAACAATGTTGCGCTTTGAATAGGCTAATGCTCCTTTAGGGCTTAGGGGAAAAAAACGTGGGCTACCCTCTGATGCCTTGCAGTGTGTATCTTGGTCAGGTGCTCCTTTCGTGTTTCATTGCCTCATTCGAAAACACGTTCACAAAGAAGGCACATCGGGAGGTGACCATTTGTGAGTGAGTTGATGCTCGTTATGTCGTAGGACTTTCTTTTGCGCTGCCATGATTAAAAATAATATATGCATATATAGGCTATTGATAAATAGTGTGCTTATTAAACAAAACTCAATGTAGGATTTAAGTAGGCCTACTTTCTGAACCAGCTGAACCCAATTAATCAAGCAGCCCCGCTTCGTGAGAGCAGCTATCAATCATTAACTGTGAAAAAAAAAACTGTCGGAATAGAGGTACTAAAAAGTGTCTGAATAGCGGGATGTCTGAGTAGTGGGATGTCTGAATAGTGGTATGTCTGAATAGTGGGATGTCTGACTAATGGGTATGTCGGAATAGGGAGTGAATGCCGACTGGGTGATGTATAGGGTCAGCTTGTATGTACATAACCCGTGTAATATTAGCCATTGGCTCAGCTTGTTCTGTATGTACATAACCCGTGTAATATTAGCCATTGGCTCAGCTTGTTCTGTCAGTGAAGGCAACACAAAAACCCGGAAACTGGAGCAAAATAGTGCGCGAGACGCCCTGACTGGCGGCCAGGTTCTGGCGGGGACACACGTGCTCTCTGATTGGACAAAGCAGCAGAGAGTAGGCGGGAACAGAGGTGACGTTTCAAAGACGTAGGTGTTCGTCCATGTTTAATTGGGCAGTTTCTAGATGACGTTAAAAACGCGGGTTATTTTTGAGCTGTCAAAGCAGCTTTACGTTTACGGGCGCGAAGCACTGCCAAGGTAGCAGGCTGTAGCCTACACAAGTTACAACACAACGGCATTTGTTAGCCACACTGCGACTGCAACTACAACTGCGCTTCTCCCAAAATGCCCGCCACCTCAGACATCCTCACAGCGGCTGCCGATGGCTCAGGAGCCGGGGAGACGAAAGCGGTCGCTGAGGCAGAGAAGTCCCCGGAGTCCACAGCCTCTTTCTCTTTGTTTTGCGACGAGCGTGGGTACCTGAACCAGATCAAATATATTCTGCAGAACGGGACGCAGAGAGGAGACCGAACCGGCACCGGGGTGCTCTCGGTGTTCGGCTTGCAGGCTAGATACAGCCTACGGGGTGAGTCACGGATCCCGGTACTGGTCTGCTCGGTCGACCAGTAAGATATAAATAGATTCAGCTACAGAATGGAAATACGAGGTCAGTGTTGGCTAACCTTAGAGTACCGTGTTGGATTGGCTCATCGGTTTCTAACCTGACTATAAGTTTAAAAGTCTGCATGTTCAGCCTATGATTACATTACATTACATTTGGCAGACGCTTTTATCCAAAGCGACTTACAAAAAGGAGGACATAAGCAAACAGAGGTGTAAAGGGACACAGAGTAAGCAGGCAACCTTCATACATACAGGGAGGTGCATGTGTCTGAATACGTTTCCCGGGGCAGGGGCACTACAGACACACATACTCCCACATGGGGACAGAGAAAGAGAGAGTTGGTTTAGTGATTGTTGGTTTTGTTAGGAAGGGAAGCACTCTCGGAAGAGAAGGGTTTTTACAAGTTTTTAAAGGTGGGGAGGGATGTTGATGCACAGTTCAGCTTGATGCACAATGTCTGTCTCTGCCCTCTTCAATCCACAGACCAGTTCCCTCTGCTGACCACAAAGCGTGTCTTTTGGAAGGGCATTCTGGAGGAGCTACTCTGGTTTATTAAAGTAAGTTTTATAGTACGCCATTAACGTAAGGCATTAAGGTAGGCTTTACAGTACGCCATTAACGTAATGCATTACGGTGGGTTTTACAGTACGTCATTAGAGTAAGCAATTAAAGTAAATCATGTCATAATAATCAGTCATATCTTCTGCAAGCTGTGTTGCGCCCTCTTGCGTTTAGACCGCGTAAAGGCAGCACCGACCTTCTCTCCTCTCGGCAGTGTTTTTGAAGGCGGTTTAACTTCCGCATTGCGTGGACATAATTAATGAAACTAAATGTCAACATTAGTTAGTTTGTCCCCTGTGTGAGTATCAAACCCTGTTTTTGCATCGGTATCTCCACTGCTATTCATGTTTTAAATTCTGAGTGCGAGCTTTATTTTGTCTTAACATTACACACACACACACACACACACACACTAAACATGGTCTCATATCCTTCTATGCGTACAGAAACAGAGCCATTTGTTACACTTTTTACATAGCAC
>CM059285.1:29973111-29983111 GCA_030347295.1 Setipinna tenuifilis
TTACATGTGTTTGTATGTTTTGATGATTTAATAAAAAAAATGGATTCAGGCAAGAGAAGGTTTTTTGAGTTGTAATATTCTGAAAAGAAAAAAGGGACAACTTTCTGTTTTAGTACTTTAGCTTAGCTAGTTTAATTAATTAGCAGGATGCTAGGAACACTGAGGCAGGCATGGGCTAGCGGTTAGCAGTTAGCCATCGACTAGGGTAGTGGTTGCTGGGCTAGTGGTTAAGGAGTTGGATTTGCAGTCATGGGGGTAGCGATTACACACACACACACACACACACACAGGGCAGTCATGGGCTAGCGTTTAGCAGTTAGTCAATGGCTAGCGGTTATTGGGCTAGCAGTTAGTCAATGGCTAGCGGTTATTGGGCTAGTGGTTAAGGAATTGGATTTGCAGTCATGGGCTAGTGGTTAGCAGTTAGTCAAGGAGTAGCAGTTAGTTAATGGCTTAGCAGTTAGTTAATGGCTAGAGGTTACTGGGCTAGCGGTTAGCAGTTAGTTAATGGCTAGAGGTTACTAGCCTAGCGGTTAGCAGTTAGTTAATGGCTAGAGGTTACTAGCCTAGCGGTTAGCAGTTTGGTAATGGCTAGAGGTTACTGGGCTAGCGGTTAGCAGTTAGTTAATGGCTACCCAGATAGCAAGCATACGTTGGCCCAACTGCGGCATCGGTTGGCGATTGGTTGGAAAGGTTGGCGTTGGAATTCCAACGCTGGGCCGCCCTCATGCCAACTTCAGTGCTGAGGCAGCGAGTGTGGGCGTATGGTCGGAAAGCCGACCTCAAAAAACAACCAGTTAAAGAGTTCAAAAGAAAGTCACTGGTTGTTCAATTTCTATACGTTTTAACGAAATACTGTGAGATTTAACATTTCCCCTTTACCATTAAGTCAATTTTAATGTTTTTGTATCCATGGACTTCCAACGTCAAGCCACTGTCCGGCCAACATCAAAGCTTAATGTTGGGCCAACGATGGCCCCCCAGTGGTTTGGTGTTGGAAGTCCATGAAAAAAAGGCATTTCACAGTGCTTAGTTAAAATGTATAGAAATTAAGCATTCACAGTACACGTGCCGACTCTAACTATGAACAGTTTTTTTTTTGCTGTGAGGCAGAACAATTATGAACACCTTGTAGGCGCTTTGGATAAAAGCGTCTGCCAAATGCAATGTAATGTAATGTAATGTAGGCACACCGCATAATGGGACATTCCCCACACCAGCTGCTCATGCTGTTCACAAGTGTGATGGATTGAGAGGTTGAAAACCTGGCTAGGATAAGTTGAATATAGAGCAGAGGCCCGCATGCACGCAATGGTGTGTGTGTGTGTGTGTGTGTGTCAGACTACACAGAGGCCTACCATATTGTAATGCACGCAATGGTGCATGTAAACACAGCTTGATAGTCTTAAATAGGCCTATAGAAATCTAATAGGTAGGCCTACATCAGTTCATTTCAGCTGTTGCTGAGGTTTTGTTTTTTTTGTCATAAATGTTCCCTGCCATGGGAAAGATGGAAAGACACATTATCTGACTTATGCTGTCGAATAGAACATTGCCCCTTTGTCATTAAATTTACTTAAAGTTATTCTTTAATGTATGATTTCATAATATATCCTGTATGCTGAGCTCACTGGATGCAGGGACCCAAACCAGTGTTGCCAGATTTGGGCTTGTTATGTGGGCTACTTATTGGCCAAAGTATTGTTGGGCGTTTTTTTTTGCTGAAGTGGGCGGGTTTTCGAACGCGACTGGGCGGAAATCACTCAATCCAATCTGGCAACACTGACACCATTTGATACACAATTCATTCCTGCTACAGTAGAACAGAAAACACCCCAGCAAGAGTGTAGCTGAAGTTAATGGGTTCAAAGTAAAGTCGCAAGCTGTTCAATTTCTTTACTTTTTAACAAAACACTGAAATCGAACCTTCCCCCTTTGTCATTACTGTGTAATATATCTGATGCTAAGCACACATGACGCAGGAACCAAAACATCATCTTATGTACTTTATTCTTAGACTATACATTTGACCTATTCGGACAAGCAGATATCATTCAAGAATACAAGGTGAGGTCTATCAAGGGCTTCTCTCAGGTCCAGGAGGTCGCACACTTTATTTGAAGCAGGGGGCACCTGTGAAATAGACACAAGATCTATCCGTGCTGCAGTCACTGTAGACACTTCTCATTCACATGCTCTCTGCTGATATGTGCAGTTTAAATAAATTATTGTAGTCTGTAGTTTTATATTAGTTTATATTGGTCCTTGTTTACTTATGTGTGCACATTATGGTGAAGCTTGACATCTCATTGTACTTGTATAATGACAATAAAAGCTTCCTATTCTATTCTAAGACAAGCTGAAAGCTCTGGTACTAATCAGAAAATGATTAAAACAGCATACACATACACTCAGTACGACCCTTGAAGTAAGTTAAGATGGATTTTGAGAGCAGAAACATCTGAAAGGTAAATTCTGCACAAGTCCAAACCATCGGTCCAAACTGTGAAATATTATGGAACACTGAGATTAGCATGCGAGAAAATACAAATAACATCTACTACTAGCACGTGAGATAATACAAAAAAAAACGTTGGCTGATAACGACATTTGCGGTACCTGCAAGCTGTTCCGCCCTGTTCGTCCTGACAAAAAATATAATATAAAGGGTTACGCTAACTTAGCCAAGGTAAGCCAGAACTCACCCATTTGGTATATTCAATGAAGTACCGGCTACATTTCTATACGCTAACATTGTAAACAAGTTCTTAATATATTGACTTATTGCTAACAACTAGAGCTAGCTAGCCATCCAGCTTGCTAGCCAGCTAGCTAGTCACTAGTCGAGTTACGATTGTAGCCAATTTCAGAAATCAAAACATTTATACAGCATCTTACAGCAAAACGGCTGATAGTAAAACGATTTTACCCAAGAGGTCATTAAGACGGCACATAAACAAAGGGACGGATGCTGCGCTTCACCCTCTCCACACTTGCTTAGTGCAGGTTTAGCCATTGACTGTATATAAGCTTTTAGCCTATGGAGGGCACCGAAGCGAATTCAGAAGTGTCTTTCGTCCTTTTACAAGTTGACGAACCACTCCAACGATTTTGGGAACATTATTTTAAGGTTGAAAAAACGACTTAGTGTTGCTTCAAAAGTAACAGCTCTTGGTTGTGTCATCACATATTCACAAGATACTCATGCATATTGCTATCGCCTGAAATCTGAAGTAGCAGAGGTGATGTGGTACAGAGGGGTTGTCAGCGTGTTCCTGTCCATATCCAAACGTAAAACTCCACACCTTGTTATCGCCCTGTATCTTTCACTTTATTTCAGGAGTTGAGATTGATTTATAGTGTATACATGTATAGAATATATTCTCTAATATAAATACAGAGAATATGTTTATTTTCCTTCTGCTTTTGTAAATAGACTGCATAGCTTTTTTTAAGGTGGGGTTTTAAGGTGTGTGTGTGTGTGTATATATATATGTGTGTGTGTGGGGGGGGGGGGGGGGGGGGGGGGGCGGGGTTATTATGGAAAATGACAAAAGTTTATCATGAAAGTAGACCATTTAAGTACAACCCTGCAATGGTGATTTCCTCATCTCAAACAATTTGTGGAAACAAAAGCCAACAAGAGTGCTGAGTGGGTTGACGAAAAAATTTCGTAAATCCTCGTGAAACTTTTTAAGATTAAATGATTGTTCACAACAGGAACAGTATTGGGGATTTTTTTAATCATTGCAATTTCAGCTTCCAATACATCATTAACTTTTAGTAGCTTTGAGAATATCAGTTCTGATTCAAAAGAGACAAAGAGAAACCAAGCTTTAACACACAAATACACCAAACCCTCGATGCTACTGCATTGCCCAATCTTGACGAAAAAACACTTGAAATCCAACATAGAGCTAAAAACAAAGCAAACCAGCTGGTAAGATAACGCTGTATTTCAGCTAAACAAATAGCAACCAAACGCCTTCCTAAACTAATTCCATTATATATGAATTACTGTATGTTACTGTATAGGTTAAACACTTTTATAACCGATAGAACTTGACATAAAGGTTTTATAACCAATAGAACCTGACATAAAGATTTTATAACCGATAGAACCTGACATAAAGGTTTTATAACTGATAGAACCTGACATAAAGGTTTTATAACCGATAGAACCTGACATAAGCTTCAGCTCTATGAAGTACAGTCCAAAACACCAAAGAAAGGGTCTGGCAGAGAGAGGACAATGCACAGCCCTGCATAGAAAGTATACTTTCTGACACCTGAAGTCTGCTGACCTCATCTTATCTTCATAGTGATGGATTTCAGTGAGTAGCGTTCTCCTCTAAAGTGAAACCAAGCCACACCAATATGGTGAACTGTAGGACCCCACAGGAAAACCCCATTGGGATTGGAGCGGTAACACTCGCGGTACCAGTATCCCCCCAGAAACTGAGCAGCACAGTTTCTAGACGACGACATGTCTTGGTCTCTGTCATATGTGGTAAACTTCATCCCATTGTGGTAAGAAAGAGAGTCCCCTGGAAAAGAAATAGGAAATATGTCAGCTATGCAACCAAATTAAATACAATCTTTGCAACAAGTCAGTCCTACATATGTGCACATTTCCAATGGGTTCAATTTTAACCTTATATTTGAGAGTGACATTTCTAATATCAATTAAAATTATTAGTTTCTCTGGACACCACTGTGGAAATGAATTAAAGACGTATTTTATGGAAAAAATTTTTTTTCAAACTATGGACCTGAATTTAAAAATTATGAAGAGGGACATTTCAAAGTTAAAAATTAGGAAAAATTGTGAAATGAGAACACTGTCTATGATTAAAGTCTGTGGCATAAACATGTTCTACTTTATTTAATTTCACAAAAAAATACTGTAAATCAAAATTTGTCAAGGTCTGTCTCAAAACAATACGTTCATTGCTTCAGTGAACTATGTATAAAGCTCATATAAACGTTCCACATTAAAACCCCCCCACCCCCCCCCCCCCCCACCCCCCCCCCGACTCACCAGCGCCTCCGTTGAAGAAGCCCTTGACCTCCAGCGGGTAGCCGAGGCCCTTGGAGCCCACGCGGAAGTGGGAGTATCTGGCGAAAACCTTGTGGCCCTCAAAGTCCTCCATGTCCACTTGTAGCTCACGCGGTCTGGAGCGGGTCATCACGTTGAGTGTCTCTAATCCTGTAGCCAGAAAACAACAGCTTTGGTCAAGACAGCTCGAGTGCTAAAAAGCTCGAGTGGACACTTGGTCTGAGTATGCGCTTCTGAGGGCACTTCTTAAAAAAACAAGTTCAAAGTGCATCCGACGATATTTGCTTTATTTAGCCACGAATTAGCCACTACAACGTTCAGTACACATTACCTTACAATACATTACCTTACACTACACTGCCTTACACTACATTGCATTTCATTACATTACCTTCCAATGCGTTACACTTACCACATGGTTTCATCGAAAGCAACTTACAATAGAGGACATAAGTTAAGCTACAGATATACAGAGAAATGGTGTCCCAGCTCTACTGGATCCCTCTCCAGCCCCCAGAAAATTGAGACATCCATTAGACCTTACCCAGCCAGTAGTCCCCAGAGGCATCACCGAAGCCTTCCTTATACTCCTGCCAGTTCCTGTAGAAGCTCAGCTTGCCATCCACTCGCCTCTGGAACACCTGCACGCATACACACACACACACACACATAAACACACACATACAGTCTCAGATATAAGATGTATGTCTATTAAAAATCAGTTAGTAATTATTTTCATTTTAAAAGCATTTTTGTGGCGTCTTTGTGGAAAAAGAAAAACTAAAAGAAAGAAAACTTACAGTCCATCCTCCTCGCTCTTTCTTGTTCTCACAGCCCATGTCACAGTAAACTTTCACAGCTGAGTCAGCAGCACCATTGGGATAAATAGTGTAAACCTTACTGACTGTCGCTCCATGCGAGTAGATCTCTCTACAGTCCACAGGACGTTTGAGATCACACTGCACCAGCAAAGGCAGCAAGAGAAGCACCACGCACAGACGCTGCTCGGAGAAAGAGAGGAAGGAACAGAGGACAGATAAAGGGAAATGTCTTATTTTCTAAAAAAAAATGAAACACAGTAATGACATTTGATTGGTTTCCATTTATAATCTTACCATTATGCCACAGAATCCAATATTTAAGGGGACCAGGAGGAGATGAGTGGTGGTTATCTAGGAATATCACACAGAAAGTGCCTTCAGGACAAATACTTTAAATAATTGCTCTCTACTTTTCCCTCTTTGTCTTCCATTCATACACGCACGCACACACACACACACACACACTCCTGCCAACGTACATAAATAAGAATGCAACTAAGACTTTCAGTAACAAGTTCCTAATAGTCCCTCAAGCTGTTCTGAAGAGAAGCCATTTTATCAGTTTATAAACCTGTGGTATTATGGTGATGAGGTTACACAGATGATTCCTACAAGGCAAAATGTAAGTTTTTTTAGCTGTGTCAGCGAGTATGCATAGTGGAGTTTTGGGTCTTGGGCAGTTGTTCAGGGTAGTTTGAAAACCTTCAGTACTTTTAAGAAATTAGTTTGTTCATTATAAATCTTCTATCATTTGAAATTATATAACTGCCACATTATGTACAGTCAGTAATTTGTAGTGAATTTCAAAGAGTTATACTAAATATATCCACTACTTGTTTTTTATCTTAATATCCTGCACAAGATGACTTGTCAACTATGTAAACAAGAACCTGTGGGGACCTGTGGAGTTTACTAAGAGAAATGAATCAGGCACCACAACACAGTCCCACATATGTGCATATGACACATTCATAGTGGCTCAGTTGATCCCTGTCCACCACAACACCACTGCAGGACCACAGAATCAAGGCGTGCCATTTAATTGGCTGTGGAGCTAAAGAAAGTTATCTTTCACGATAAACTTGAAATGAACAGAAAACAGAGAATGAACATGAAATAAAAAGGAACAGAGAATAAATCAAAGCCTTTAACCCTTTCCGCTGCGCATGAGCAGTGAAGGGAAGCTTACCGTGGGTCGTGCTCTCGATCCTGATGTCTGGTGACTGACTGCTGTGGACTCACGCACTCGCTGCTATTTATCTGTCCCTGGACGTCTGCAAACAACTCAGTACTAAATTTAATCATCCATTATTTTTAATGACAGCTTCAAGTCTCCTGGGCATGGAATGCACAAGTTGGCAACATTTGCCAACATCAATGTTTTTCCATTCTTCAACAATGACCTCTTTCAGAGTTTGGATGTTGGATGGAGAGTGACGCTCAACCTGTCTCTTTCCGAGCTGGAATGTGCGATCTCAATCATCATTACGTGCAATCAAGTCAAACAAGGAAACAAATCTAAGCAGCTATGTTGTTTGGTGTTATCTGTGTGTGTGTGTGTGTGTGTGAGGGAGAGATAGAGAGAGAGAGAGAGAGAGAGAAGGAAATAAAGTGCAACACTGACAATGACACACACACACACACACACACACACACAGTCTCAGTAAAGCACACAACCACACACACACACTGGAGATCAAAATTAGAGAACAATTTATAAACAGTTGAATAATTCTGAAATAATGACGTCCTCACTGCTCAACAGTTAAAGGACATTTTGTTGTGTCTATATCATGCTACTACAACACTTTTCCACAAAATAACTACGGCATTTCAACAAAAAACCTGTATTTGGCAGAAAACGCACTGATCAAAATTACAGAACGCACTGATCAAAATCAGAGAACAACAATGACTGTAGCATGGGGAAAGATGATCACAAATGTTTCTGAAGGTTACAACAGTCAGCAATTAGTAGGAAGTGTACAGGCCTCTGCTCTGAATGACTTCAGCACATCTGCAGCACTAGTCTCACACACTGCTCTGGTGTGATTTTGGTCCGCTCATCTTTCAGTCTCCCCTACAGTTCGGTGACTGTAGTGGGTTCCTTGACCATAACTTTGTCACCAAGGATTTTTCAGAGGTTCTCTATTGGGTTGAGATTAGGACTTTGGGCAGGCCATGCCATTATT
The DNA here is from genome assembly GCA_030347295.1 of Setipinna tenuifilis. Lineage (NCBI taxonomy): Eukaryota > Metazoa > Chordata > Actinopteri > Clupeiformes > Engraulidae > Setipinna > Setipinna tenuifilis. The sequence continues at coordinate 29,981,184 of CM059285.1, forward strand.
TCAATGTTTTCAGTTTCAAGGAACTGCTTTACCCGTTTTGCTGTGTGACATGAAGCGTTGTCCTGCAAGAAGACTGCAGGCTGATTGGGTGATGAACGCAGGGAAGGAACCATGTGTTGTTGAAGTAGGTTCTGATAAACATTTGCATTCACTCGGTCATGTAGCTGTACAGGAGGCCCAACTCCTGCTGCAGAAAACATGCCCCCAACCATGACATGGCTCGGCTGTGTGTGTGTGAGCGAGAGAAAGAGTGAGAGAGAGAGGTCACATTCCAGCACTGTCTCCTGCCCCTCATCTGTCTTATCTTTTACAGTTTTACACTTTTAGTTTTACAGTTTTTTACAGTTTTACAGTTTGTTACACACCCATGACACTTCCTTCTCCACCTTTCACTGACTTTTTTACACACTTTGGGTTTAGTCTTTCTCCAGTTTGACGCCGAACATAATGTTTCCCAGCAGACCCAAATAAATGTAACTTGCTTTCATCACTGAAGTGATTTCTGGACCAGTTCTCCTCTGTCCACACAACATGTTGCTCAGCAAAGCTCAGTCTAGCCTTTTAATTCTTTCTGCTAAAGAGAGGTTTGCAGAAAGACACACACACACCTGAGCTGGAATGTGCGATCTCAATCATCATTACGTGCCATAAAGTTAAACAAGGAAACAAATCTAAGCAGCTCTGTTGTTTGGGGAAGTCCAATGGCAGATAAATTACAGCGACTGCATGAGTTTAGACACTTGTTGACACTGTGACAACAGTTACTCTAAAAATCTGTTTTGTTTTATGACATTAATCTGTTCAGGCATTTATGGTGCAACACCACTGTACCTATGATACAATTGGTGATTGTATGGTCACACCCAGGTCTGCACAGATTAATGTCATAAAACAAAACAGATTTTTAGAGTAACTGTTGTCACAGTGTCAACAAGTGTCTAACCTCATGCAGTCGCTGTAATTTATCTGCCATTGGACTTTCCCAAACAACAGAGCTGCTTAGATTTCATCATCCATCCATTCATCCATCCGTGTGTGCGTTCACACATACATACACATGTTCACACACACATACACATGTTCACACATACATACACATGTTCACACATACATACACATGTTCACACATACACACACATGTTCACACATACACACACATGTTCACACACACATACACATGTTCACACACACATACACATGTTCACACATACATACACATGTTCACACATACATACACATGTTCACACATACATACATTTACACATACATACACATGTTCACACATACATACACATGTTCACACATACATACACATGTTCACACATACAGACGTTTACACATACATACATACATACACCATTGTTACGTGCCTCGTTGCCTGTCATACTAATGTTGGTTTCTTGCCTACCTGTGTTAACTCTGTGCAGGTGCGTGTTGATTGTGCGCTGGAGAAGGGGGCTGGGTCCGCCAATAAAAGCCGCCCAGACTGATCATGGCTCAGCTCTTTCCTTCGCTGTTTGTCTTGGCAACACGTTGGCCTACGATTCCTCTAAACACTGTTGTACTTTGTCGTTTCTTTTCTCTTTTTTGCCGCCTGTAGTGTGTTTGGTGACGGGTTGGTGTTTTTTGTTTCTTACTGCACGTAGCGCAGTTAAGTTAGTTAGAGCAGCAGGGAAGACTCGCGGAAGACTCACCTGTTCCTTTTTTTTTCGAGGAGGTCAGGTAGTTTTTTTGTTCCCCTCTCAGAAAGTGGTAAGGTAAGGTTGCAGGGTCTTTTTTTTGACAATCCTTATTTCCTGTGTTTTTGTACATTGGCTGTTATCGACGCCTTTCTGTTTTTTGGGAAGTTTATGTCTGTTGCTCGCTGTATGCCTTTTTTGTTGTGCACTGGCCGTTATTGACGCCTTTCTGTTTTTGTGCGCACCTGA
>CM059285.1:30000611-30010611 GCA_030347295.1 Setipinna tenuifilis
GCGTTGGCTGATTACCCAATGACACCGGTGTGTGTGTTCTGCTCCCCAACAGGCCCCAGCAGTCGATAAGGACTCTGTGCAGAACATCAAAGTGGAGGTCAAGGGTCAGACATCTCACTGGACTAAAAACAGTCGCGTCAAGTTTAGACCAAAACTTTCCCCCATCACCTTCATCCAGACAGATAAGCCCATTTACAGCCCAGGACAAACCGGTAGGTTCTTGTTACCACACTGTGGATGGAGTGACGGGTTACAACATATGACATGTGATCCACATGGCTCCACCATGACCGTCTGAGAGACTCTAACTCCATTCTCACCTTTAGTGCATTTCAGACTGGTTACCATGGACACAGACTTCATTCCTCTGCAGCAGAAGGTGAGCAGTGGTGGATGTTCTCTGACTTCCAGGGTGCATGCATGTGGTGTCACGTGATCACCTAATGGGTTACCATTGCAGGTCTATGGTATGGTATGGTATATTATGGTATGTTATGTTATGGTATGGTATATTATGGTATATTATGGTATGGTATGATGTGGTATGGTGTGGTATGGTGTGGTATGGTATATTATGGTATATTATGGTATGGTATATTATGGTATGGTACGGTATGGTATATTATGGTATGCTATAATATGGTATGGTATGCTATATTATGGCATGGTATGGTATGGTATATTATGGTATATTATGGTATGGTATATTATGGCATGGTATGGTATATTATGGTATATTATGGTATGGTATATTGGTATATTATGAGCACCAGACACAGCAAAACAATGAGGCTTAATTCATTAATGTCCTCTCTTTTTTCCACAGTACATCCAAGTGCTACTTCAGGTACGTCTGTAATCTTATATGAGCCATAATGGTCTCTTCCACAGCATGATTTGTACATGTTCAGTTCATGTGTAGTTTCTATTTTTGAGTTCATGTTGTCTGCACTGAGTGTGTAATCTCTCGTGTCACACAGGACAGCCGTGGCAACACCATTGGCCAATGGCTCAATGTGACGTCCGAGAGAAACATGGTGCAGCTGTCCCACGAGCTGAACCCTGAGGCACCACAAGGCAGATACAGGCTGGCCGTCACCACAGAGTGGCTGGGTGAAAGGTCTCACCAGTTCCAAGTTAAAAAATATGGTAAGCTCAGAGCTGCTGTTGTACGTCTGCTAACAGCTTAATTTTTTAAACTTTATTTTTTCTCACCAAAAGCCAAAGCACCATAAATAAATTAACTACGAGACAAATACCCTTAACCAGCCACCTGTGTCACCATAAGACAGGGTTACCATAACGACCAGCAGTGTTGACTAGCTGTCAGGGTCGATATAAAACATGGTTACCATAACGACCAGCAGTTTTGTCACAGGGGGCCCAAACATCTACCAGTGGCCCTGCTTATTGATTCTGTTTCCACAGTAACAGTGCTGTTGGTATAGTAAATGTGCTAACAGATAAGCTAACTGGTGTTTGTATTAAACGTGCTAATGGATAAGCTAACTGGTGTTTGTATTAAACGTGCTAATGGATAAGCTAACTGGTGTTTGTATTAAACGTGCTAATGGATAAGCTAACTGGTGTTTGTATTAAACGTGCTAATGGATAAGCTAACTGGTGTTTGTATAGTATAAATGTGCTAACGGATAAGATAACTGGTGTTTGTATAGTATAAATGTGCTAACGGATAAGATAACTGGTGCTTTATAGTAAATATATTCAGTGGTGTTCCCAACTCCTATGAGCTATTTGTCCACAGTATTTATATCTAGTTTCTACGGCGATGTTTCTTTTCCAATGTGAGGAGCTGAAACCTTAAACTGTTCATCTGTTAAAAAAAAAAAAAAAAGCTTAAGTTGTTTGTTATTCAGTAGAGGAAAGTAAGGACGCCCTCTTCTTTCAGTTTTACCCAAGTTTGAAGTGACTGTCAACACTCCCGAGAGTCTCAGTGTTGGAGCGACGCTGGTCCAACTGCAAGCATGTGCCAAGTAAGTCATGGAGCAGTCATGTCTACTACACACACACAGTCTGCACACACACACACACACACACCCGTCATGGGGAAGCAGTCATGCTGACACAGCTAATAGCAGCATTGAGTTGGCTGACCTGCTCTTTCTTACTGCGATACATTAATCTGGTCTGGACCCGCTCTTTCTTACTGTGATACATTAATCTGGTCTGGACGTATCCATTAGTTCTGTTGCCATGCCACCCGAGCTGTGCATCTTTGACCATCACATCTACATAGTACTGTGAAAATGTGTTGCCTTTAGCACCTACAGTACTGTGTAAATGTGTAGCATTAAGCATCTACACAATACTGTGTGAATGTGTAGCATTTAGCATCTACACAGTACTGTGTGAATGTGTAGCCTTTAGCATCTATACAGTACTGTGTGAATGTGTAGCATTTAGCATCTACAGTACTGTGTGAATGTGTAGCATTTAGCATCTACAGCACTGTGTGAATGTGTAGCATTTAGCATCTACAGTACTGTGTGAATGTGTAGCATTTAGCATCTACAGTACTGTGTGAATGTGTAGCATTTAGCATCTACAGTACTGTGTGAATGTGTAGCATTTAGCATCTACAGCACCGTGTGTCCATGTGGCCTTCAGTCATTTCCCTGTTTGCAGATACACGTTTGGCCAGCCTGTGCCTGGGAAGGCCTCAATGTCATTGTGTCATCGTCCTGATTACGACCGGTACGAAGGCGATGATGAGGAAGTCGGCGTGGAAAGGTGTTTGAATGAGGCAGTGGAGGTAAGGACAGAAGTCCTGCTAAGGGGTATTCCTCACTGCGTGTGTGTGTGAATGATGAGTCCTGCTAAGGGGTATTCCTCACTGCGGGTGTGTGTGAGTGATGAGTCCTGCTAAGGGGTATTCCTCACTGCGGGTGTGTGTGAATGATGAGTCCTGCTAAGGGGTATTTCTCACTGCGGGTGTGTGTGAGTGATGAGTCCTGCTAAGGGGTATTTCTCACTGCGGGTGTGTGTGAATGATGAGTCCTGCTAAGGGGTATTCCTCACTGCGGGTGTGTGTGTGAATGATGAGGCAGTCGAGGTGAAGATATTCCTTGAGTAGGGCGGACATTTTACCGCAGCAAGTTGAGTAGGGCGGACATTTTATTGGAAGGACATTTTACCTGTCTGAGTCTAGAAATACACACTCTAATCTATCATAACTGTGTGTGTGTGTGTGTGTGTGTGTGTGTGTGTTTGACTCCTCCTGTAGATGGAGCATTCTGGCTGTGCCTCTCATGTGTTCCACATGGCGGGGTGGATGAATATCACTGGAATGAGGGACTCCTTAAGATTCAATGTCACAGTAGCTGAGGAGGGCACAGGTGAGTGTGTGTGTGTGTGTGTGTGTGTGTGTGTGTGTGTGTGTGAATATGAATACAAAACTGATGGACTCCTTAACCTTCAATGTCACAGCAGCTGAGGAGGGCACAGGTGAGGCAGAGGCCAAAGGGATCATTTTAAAAGCGTTTGTCCAGCTGAAGTGCCATGTTTACATGAGTTCGTGTTCTCTTCAGGTATCAGCCGCTCAGAGAGCAAAGACATACGGTTGGACTACGTCCTTGGGAAACTCACATTTGTTGAGACGCCAGACAAGATCGACGACGGAGTAGTTATGCAGGGCAAGGTACGTGAAAGATGCAATCATGGTGACTGTACACACATGGGAGTCAATATACACCATTTCACTGGGCTGAGAAACAATGATTTAATTACGTTAAGTAAGTAGTTATGCAGGGCAAGGTACGTGTAAGATGCACACACATGTGCCACATATATGGGGATTGTGTACGTACACACGTGACATGGGCCACTTCACAGGGCTGATTTGACACCAACCAATATGGACTGCTGAACACAGGGGCTGGGGATTGGGGGGTGGGGATAGGGGATTGGGGGGTGGGGATTGGGGGGTGGGGATAGGGGATGGGGGGGTGGGGATTGGGGGGTGGGGATTGAGGGCTGGGGATTGGGGGTGGGGATAGGGGATTGGGGGTGGGGATTGGGGGGTGGGGATGTATGGACTGCTGAACACAGGGGCTGGGGATTGAGGGGTGGGGATGTAGTGGGTGGGGATTGGGGGGTGGGGATGTAGTGGGTGGGGGGCTGGCCAAGAGACCAAAGCACTGGTGCACAGATGATTGGCATGCAGGTCAGGTGATTGGCATGGCAGGTGTCATGTGTATGTGTGTGTGTGTGTGTGTGTGGTGGTCCTGTCCGGACGTAGGTGTGTCTGTATGTGTGTGGGATCATGTCTGCATGTATGGTAGGTGTGTGTGCCTGAGATCATGTTGGGATCAGTATTTGCAAATCATTGCACAAACACCACATTACACAAGCAGTACACTACACAAACACCACACTACACACCACATTACATGTTTCTACATGTTGAAAGTTGTTTAACTGTTATAACATGACATGTTATTTAAGGTAATAAAAGCAGATTTGGGGCTATCTCTGGTGTGTTATCAGTAAGCTCATCAAACAAGCACATTTAATACCAGTGCATCCTCACACTCCAATACCAGCCCACCTCTACCCCTTATCCTTAACCTTTAACCTTTAACCTTTAACCCCTTATCCTAGAGCACCTTTAAACTCTTATACTAGAGCACCTTTAACCTTTAACCTTTACCCCTTATACTAGAGCACCTTTAACCTTTAACCTTTAACCTCTACCCCTTATCCTAGAGCACCTTTAAACTCTTAAACTAGAGCACCTTTAACCTTTAACCTTTAACCTCTTATACTAGAGCACCTTCACATTTGAATATGTCCACTTCTTGGCTTGTTCTCTCTACAGATCAAGGCAACCTATCACAATGACACAGCCATCGCTCAGAGAACCGTCCATCTGTTTAAAGGACCAAGGTGGAATGCAGAGCTCCTCCAGAACGTGACCACTGACGCTGCAGGAGAGGCCCAGTTCTCCCTCGACACAGCTCCTTTCAAGGGAGACTTTGAGCTCCTCGTAAGCTGAGCACCATCTTGCTGTGTGTGTGTGTGTGTGTGTGTGTGTGTGTGTGTGTGTGTGTGTGAGATGGACATACAGTAATACACCTGGATTGTTGTGCTGGTGTGCTTGTTACGGAGCTCTGTGGAAGGCCATCTCCAATGCCTCTCTTTCTCCCCAGGCCAGTCTGTCTACAGATGTGAGAGGCTACAGCTACGGTTACAGACGGGACCGTACTCCATACTATGACACTGCATCCAAGACTGTGTCCAGACTGAGGCCCGCCTCTGCACACACACCATCCTTCAGCTCACTGTGGATAAACCCCATAGACGACCCTCTCCAGTGTGACCAGGACTCCCCCATCACCATTAAGTACACCTTCACTGGGGAGACCTTCCACTCAGACTCTGTGGATATCATATACATGGTATGTGGCCCACAGATAAGTTGTGTTGTTGTGACTTTGCATTGTTAAACACTACGCCACTCCATTATTACATTCAATTACTCCGATGCCATTGGACTGCAAGAAATGCTGTTTTGTTTGTGACCTTGCCAAACTGTAAAGCACTTTGAGCTGCATCTTGTATGTTTGAACTGTGCTATACAAGTAGAGGTTATTATTATTATTATTATTATTATAATATGCAAATTAATGAATCTCTTTTCCCAAACGTAGTCTTCCTAGATGCACAAGTATCTTGTGTTTTCTCTAAACTAATGAAGAGGTTGCTGTGGAGAATGATGCTGAGGGTCCTTGTGTCTTCAGGTGTTATCCAAAGGAGAGATTGTTCATCATGGCTTCACTCAGGCTTCAGTGGTGGGCTCCCAACCGGCTGTTATGGGTGAAGTGTCCTTCAAGCTCTCTATCAGGCCTCAGATGGCTCCTTCAGTGCAGGTCATGGTCTACTGCGTCTTACCCAGTGAGACAGTTGTGGCTGAAAGCAGAAGCTTTTCCACTCAGAAGTGCTTCACAAATAAGGTACTTTGCTACGGTCTATTGACATAACAGTCTTCATTAGTGTAGATGGGAAGTTTCCTCACTACAGTGAGATGTGTCACATTACCTCAACAGCAGGCAGGTGACTGTAGTTGATCATGTGTGTGTGTGTGTGTGTGTGTGTGTGTGTGTGTGTGTGTGTGTATGCAGGTGAGTGTAATTTATCGTGTGTAGGCAGGTGACTGTAGTTGATCATGTGTGTATGCAGGTGAGTGTAATTTATCGTGTGTATGCAGATGACTGTAGTTGATTGTGTGTGTGTGTGTGTGTGTGTGTGTGTATGCAGGTGACTGTAGGTGATCATATGTGTGTGTGTGTGTGTGTGTGTGTATGCAGGTGACTGTAGTTGATCATGTGTGTGTGTGTGTGTGTGTGTGTGTGTGTGTGTGTATGCAGGTGACTGTAGGTGATCATATGTGTGTGTGACGAGTTGATTATGTGTGTGTATGTAGGTGACTGTAGTTTATCATGTGTGTATTTGCAGGTGACTGTAGTTGATGATGTGTGTGTATTTGCAAGTGTCTGTAGTTGATGTGTGTGTATGCAGGTGTCTGTAGTTTATCATGTGTGTATGCAGGTCTCTGTAGTTTATCATGTGTGTATTTGCAGGTGACTGTAGTTGATGATGTGTGTGTATTTGCAGGTGACTGTAGTTTATCATGTGTGTATTTGCAGGTGACTGTAGTTGATGATGTGTGTGTATTTGCAGGTGACTGTAGTTTATCATGTGTGTATTTGCAGGTGACTGTAGTTGATGATGTGTGTGTATTTGCAGGTGACTGTAGTTGATGTGTGTGTGTATTTGCAGGTGACTGTAGTTTATCGTGTGTGTATTTGCAGGTGACTGTGCAGTTCTCTCCACCTGAAGCGGTTCCTGGAGAGAAGGGCTCCCTGCAGCTGTCAGCTCAGCCTGGCTCTCTGTGTGGCCTCAGTGCTGTGGACCAGAGTATCTTCATTCTGGAACCAGGGAAGCGTCTGGATGCCCAGAAGGTTACCATAGCAACATTCCCAACCACTATATAAATCCCACACATTTGGGCACAGTCCCCTCGAGTGTATAGTTTCAGTTGTGATGGGGCTTAGTGTGTGTGCCTTGAGTGAGCGTGTTGTGTCTGGTGTGGTCGTGTGAAACAATGGGATATCTCCTCCTGTCCAGGTGTTTGAGCTGCTCCCACGGAGGGACTTTTACATCACTTATGATGTTGAAGATCCAGTGGAGTGTCTGAAAGTCACGAAGAGGCCTCGACGATCTTCTCCACCGTTCTACTACAGACGACGCCACGACCATGGGGCATTTGCTGTTTTTAGAGTAAGAGAGATACCCATTTACACTGTAAAGAGTAAGAGAGAGATACCCATTTACACTGTGAGTAGGCCAAGTAGTGCAATGCACATACTGCAATACAGAAGGCACGTGTGTCTGTCTCTGCATCTAGGGAATGGCGCTGAAGGCAGTGTCCAACCTGGAGTCAGGGCCTCCTGACTGCTTAGAGTACAAGGGGCAAACTTACTACATGCAATACGGTAAGTTAGAGTACAAGGGGCAAACTTACCACAGGCAATACGGTAAGACCATCCAGAAGAAGACAGTAAAACAACCCTGTTTTAGGGTTAGGGTTAGGGTTAGCTCATCAGGGTTAGCTCGTTAGGGTTAGCTCATTAGGGTTAGCTCATTAGGGTTAGGGTTAGCTCATTAGGGTTAGTTTGTTAGGGTTAGCTCGTTAGGGTTAGCTCGTTAGGGTTAGCTCATTAGGGTTAGGTCATTAGGGTTGGCTCATTAGGGTTAGCTCATTAGGGTTAGGGTTAGCTCATTCGGGTTAGTTCGTTAGGGTTAGCTCATAAGGGTTAGCTCATTAGGGGTAGGGTTAGCTCATTAGAGTTAGGGTTAGCTCATCAGGGTTAGGGTTAGCTCATTAACTAACCTGTGGTATGAATGGGCTGTGACCTTGGTGTGTGTGTGTGTGTGTGTGTCTGGCACATGTAGAGCCTCAGATTACATGGTGATGTCTCTGTGTGTCTGCGTGTATGTGTGTGTGTGTGTGTATGTGTTTGTGTGTGTGTGTCTGTGTGCATGTGTCTGTGTGTGTGTGTGTGTGTGTGTGTTTCTCCAGGGGCTCACGGGGATTATGGGCATGCGGGTCCTCCGGGGGCACCAGGGATAGCAGGGGTAGGAGGCCGTCCAGGAGGCGCTCCACCTGCGCCTGAGGAGGGCGTGACTGTCCGCACCGTCTTCCCAGAGACCTGGATCTGGGACCTGGCTGAGGTCGGGTGAGTGGCCACATTAGGGTCAGGGTCAAAGGTCACAGGTCGGGTGAGTGGCCACATTAGAGTCAGAGTCAAAGGTCATGTAGAGACCTGAATCTGGGACCTTGCTGAGGTTGGGTGAGTCAAGTCAAGTCAAGTTTATTTGTATAGAACACTTCATGCACAAAGGCAGTTCAATGTGGTTAACAAAAATAAAAGCAAAGGACAATATAAAAGCATAAAAGATAAAATGAGTGTAAAATAGGACAAGCGAAGTAGGAGTGCCACCTAGAGTGGCCACATCAGAGTCACATTAGAGTCAGGGTCAAAGGTCGGGTGAGTGGCCACATTAGAGTCACATTAGAGTCAGGGTCAAAGGTCGGGAGAGTGGCTACATTAGAGTCACATTAGAGTCAGGGTCAAAGGTCGGGTGAGTGGCCACATTAGAGTCACATTAGAGTCAGGGTCAAAGGTCGGGTGAGTGGCCACATTAGAGTCACATTAGAGTCAGGGTCAAAGGTCGGGTGAGTGGCCACATTAGAGTCACATTAGAGTCAGGGTCACAGGTCGTGTTGCTCGTCACACGCAGCACATGGTTTCCTCCAGTGCTAGCCACCCAGCCCATAGCCATTGTTCTAACTTGTGTCTCTCCACAGGGAGTCTGGGGACACACGGGTCCCTCTCACTGTCCCTGACACCATTACCACCTGGGAGACGGAGGCTTTCTGCTTGTCCCCCCAGGGCTTTGGTCTGGCGCCCCCAGTTCAGCTCACCGTTTTCCAGCCCTTCTTCCTGGAGCTCTCCCTGCCATATTCCATCATCCGTGGAGAGACCTTCGAGCTCAAAGCAACTGTTTTCAACTACCTGCCCAAGTGCATCATGGTATTACAGTGAATTATATGTCAGGCCTGGGGGTAGTGCTGGTTCTACCCCGGCTAAGGGGTGTTGTTAGGGTATAATTGCCCCGGCTAAGGGGTGTTGTTAGGGGCTAATGCTAATTGCCCTGGCTAAGGGGTGTTGTTAGGGGATAATTACCCCGGCTAAGGGGTGTTGTTAGGGGCTAATTGCCCCGGCTAAGGGGTGTTGTTAGGGGCTAATGCTAATTGCCCCCACTAAGGGGTGTTATATGCGGCCAAGGGGGGTGTTTCCCAAGTGGAGTGTTGTTAGACCCCTTTCACCCCTGGCGGTTTAGTGCTTTTCTAAAACGTTTACCACATTAAATTGATAATTTCATAACATCTAGACAAAGTAATGATAAATGGTTTATTGTCATAACAGTCATTCTTCCGCTGATGAATATAGTTCTTCAAGGTTGCTTGGTGAGGCTGTAGGCAAGGCAGTTGATGATGTGTGTGTGTGTGTGTGTGTGTATGCAGGTGACTGTAGGTGATCATATGTGTGTGTGACTAGTTGATGATGTGTGTGTGTGTGTGTGTGTGTGTGTGTATGCAGGTGACTGTAGGTGATCATATGTGTGTGTGACGAGTTGATTATGTGTGTGTATGGAGTCCTCTCTCCCAACACCTACTTTTGTGTGTGTGTGTGTGTGTGTGTGTCTGTGTGCATGTGGGTGTCTGTGTGTGTGCATGTGTGTGTGTGTTTGTGTGTGTGCATGTGTGTGTGTGTCAATCATTCTGTAAAAGGTTACAGTGACTCCAGCCCTTTCATCAGACTTCACTCTGAGCCCCTCGTCTGATGGCCAGTACTCCTCCTGTCTGTGTGCAAATGGCAGGAAGACTTTCAGATGGACTCTGGTGCCCTCTGTG
>CM059285.1:30015611-30023111 GCA_030347295.1 Setipinna tenuifilis
TCTCCGCATCTAAATGGTGCCTCACTTCTCCCTTTAGGCTCACCGCATTTGTGTTGAGATCATTTGGCAAAGCCAAGTCCTTCATCTATATTGACCCACAAGTTATTTTTGGTGCCAACGGCTGGCTGAAAGGAAGACGAAGACCAGATGGTGTCTATGTTATGCAAGGCAAACTCTTCAACAACAGAATGAAGGTACTTGTGCTTTTACTCTCAGAGTAATTAACAAAAGCATTACTCAGATTTTCAGTTGTGAACTTTTGTTTTTTCTTGTTTGTTGCAGGGGGGTGTAAATGATGACGTAACGATAACTGCTTACATCGCTGCATCCCTGCTTGAGCTTAACATGACTGTTGAGGTATGCACGACATTACTTTGATTAACAGATTACAGCAAACCATCTCAAAAGTATTAAAGGCTTCATTCAGCCTATTCTATTCCCTATGTGGGGTGAGTATGTATGTGTCTGTGTTTATATCCACATTTGTAACACAGAGAAAATTACAATCTAAGGCAATCTACTTTTATTTCAGGAAGTCACCCTGAAGTTTCTGAAGTCCTCCGTCAGTGACGTCTCTAATACCTATGCCACTGCTCTACTGGCCTACACCTTCAGTCTCGCTGGAGAAGAGGACATCAGAGCTCAGCTTCTCAAACACTTGGACAGTGTAGCAACCTCTGATGGTAGGAGATGTTTTGCATGGTGTATGAACACAGATAAATCAACACTTGAGCCTTCTTCCTTTACCTCATGTGACTGATGTATTTCAGGCAGTCTCCTGCACTGGTCTAAGTCCTCATCAGAGCGAGCTGATTCGCTGGCGGTGGAGACGAGCGCTTATGTGCTGCTAGCTGTCCTCACTAAGCCCACGCTGACTACTGCTGACTTGGGCTATGCTGCCAGGATTGTCAGCTGGCTGGTGAAGCAGCAAAATCCATATGGAGGCTTCTCCTCCACGCAGGTGCTCCACACAGCCTTCCTGTTTACTGGTCATATTTGGTGTTGGTGTGTCTGGGCTTTTGTCCAGCGTCTGTAATGTCCCCTCCCTAAGTGTTGTGTGTGTGTTCTATGGCAAGCCATCTTAACATTTAAAAGCTAAGATATCTGCAATACATATCCAGTTTAGCTATTAAATGTTAAAATGGCTTGCCATATGTGTTCTCGCAGGACACCGTGGTGGCACTGCAGGCTCTGGCCCTGTACGCCACAAAGGTCTTCAGCCCACAAGGCTCCAGCACAGTCACAGTCCAGTCAGCAGGTGGCGCCAAACACCAGTTTGATGTGAACCAGCACAATACACTACTGTACCAGGAGAGGGCGCTGCAGGATGTTCCTGGGAAGTACAGCATAGAGGTCAAGGGAACTGCGTGTGCTTCTGTGGGGGTCAGTATGATGGCTCACTTCTACCGTGATCCTAAACTCTTCATGATGGCCATTCCGTTAGTGACGTTTCGCCATGTCTGATCCCTCATCTGTGACAGGTGGGTCTATTCTACAACATCCCCACTCCCACCGACCACTCCACCTTGGACATCACAGCTCAGGCCAAGCCTCTGACTGAGGGAGAGTGCAACAAAGCCAATGGACAGGCTTTCAACCTGAACATCACTGTCCAGTGAGTAGTTCTGTTTACGGTATAGTTTATGTTATAGCCAATACGCATGTGCAGTAAGCAAGTAAAGAAGTAGGAAAATCAGAATAATGAAACAGGTTAACAGGTCCTGACAGAAATGGATTTCATCTCACTGATGTTTATTTCATAAAACACATACTCTTTTCACAGACCAGTTTTATTGTGTTAAACTCTCACCTGTCATTGTGCAGGTATAACGGACCCCAGGAGATCACCAACATGGCTATAATTGATGTGGCAATGCTGTCTGGCTTCACTGTTGACTCTGCCTCTGTAGAAAATGTAAGTTGTCCATCCTAAGCCTGTGTTAGTCTGTGGGTCATCTCCACAGTGGTGCTGATGATGGCTCTGTCTCCATAGCTACAGCACCGCCTCTTTGTGGAGCGAGTGGAGAAGAAGGACGACCACATCCTGGTGTATCTGTACACGGTAAACCCCCCCTCCACACACACACACACACACACACTCACACACACACACACACACACACCTCACCACCACTGATTCTAAAGCACTCATGCTCAATCTAAAACATTGCCCACCCTTATGATGGTGTGTTTAAATGGCACACACACACACACACACCCTTATGATGGGTTGTTTAAATGGCACACACACACACACACCCTTATGATGGGTTGTTTAAATGGCACACACACACACACACCCTTATGATGGGTTGTTTAAATGGCACACACACACACACACACACATACCCACCACCCTTATGATGGGTTGTTTAAACCTGAGGGGAATTCCTTTACCACACATGTTCATAAAAACGCTTTTGCACACCTCTGTAATTTTGACAGGTGTGTAGGATAACATCCCAGTAAGGCTGTCAATTTGTAAAAAAGAACGTCCCGCACACTATCTTATCCACCAGCAAACTTTAATAGGTTACAACGTTTCGGTCCTCCGACCTTCTTCAGGTAAAGTTACAAAAACTTTACCACACATGCTCATGTGTTTCCACAGATCCCAAAGAGTCTAGCCCTGTCCCTCCAACTGACCATCCGACAGGATCTCCCAGTAAACAGCCTGAAACCCGCAGTGGTCAAGGTGTACGACTACTACCAACCCAGTAAGTGTAACTTTTTATTGACAAATATTGTAGACATACTGTATATCCCAGTAAGAGTGCTTAGACTAGTTTTGTAGACATTTATCGTGGATGCATCTCAGATGCATTAGTGTTGGCAACACTCTGAGTCTCTGTACGACTACTACCAACCCAGTGAGTGCAACTTATAGGCCAATATGGCAGACATTTAATTTCCCAGGAGGAGATTCTTATAAAGAAATATTAACGACACACATCTTGTACATCTACTGCTAACCCAATAAGGACCCCTTATGAGTCTGTTTTGCATGCAAATACAGTATGTCACAAAAGTGAGTACACCCCTAACATTTTTGTACTTTTTTATTATATCTTTCCATGGGAGAAGTCTAAACATATAACACTTTTACAATGTAAAGTAGGCAGTGTACAGCTTACACCTACTTTACATTGTATCACTTGGTGCCTCACTTCTCCCTTTTTCTCAACTTTTTACATGGAAAGATATAATTTAAAAATGTATAAAAATGTGAGGGGTATACTCACTTTTGTGACATACTGTACACGATAGGCATGGTTACACACACACACTCTCTCTTTTGTGATATACTGTAGGCATGGTTACACACACACACATACTCACTTTTGTGACATACTGTACACGATAGGCATGGTTACACACACACACACACACACACACTTGGTTATGTTGGCGGCTGCCTGATCATGACTTCTCCCTTTGACCTCCCTTTCTCTTAGGTGACCACGCTGAAGCAGAGTACTCCTCCCCCTGTGCATAGGCAGTTCAACCTTCGTGTGTGTGTGTGTGTGTGTGTGTGTGTGTGTGTGTGTGCATGTTTCTCTTAGGTGACCAGGCTGAAGCACAGTACTCCTCCCCCTGTGCATAGCAGAGTGTCCTGATGAGTTCAACCTTCATGTGTGTGTGTGTGTGTGTGTGTGTGTGTGTGTGTGTTTGTGTGTGTGTGTGTGTGTGTGTGTGGGTTTGTGTGTTCCCCTCAATCACGAATATAAAAGTATGCCCTTGTATTAAAATGAGTTTGTGTATGTGTGTGTGTGTTGTATGAATCCATTAAATGCTTTAAAAATACATTCATGATGTGTGTGTGTGTGTGTGTGTGTGTGTGTGTGCATAAGGTGTCATTCATGATGTGTGTGTGTGTGTGTGTGTGTGTGTGTGTGTGTGTGTGTGTGTGTGTGCATAAGGTGTCATTCATGAAGTGTGCCCAGCACCGCATTGCCTCTGTGCTTCAGTATTAAAACATATCATGAACATATCCTGTTATTAAGGAATGCATAAAGCATGCTCACATCACACCTCATAACTCACATAATTTACATAATGTCCAATCTTATGTAGGGATATGTTACTGATGAACAGAGTGCAGTTTTGTGAGGAGGTGTGTGTGTGTGTGTGTGTGTGTAGGCATTTCCATTAAACTTTCCCAGCACATTATTTAGATCCATACATGAATGATTTCTGAAAAGCGTCGTCCATACGTGTAGACGATCTATTATAGACTGAAATAAGTCATTATTATTACATGTATATTATATATATAATAATAATAATATTTAATATATTATTATTTACATTTAAATAAGGCCAACAGCCAGAGGGACGTACAGCACAACCAACTTAATGAAACGTTTTAAAAGATTTGGCTACAAAATATGAATCACAGTGTGTGTGCGTGTGAGTATGTGTGTGTGTGTGTGTGTATGTGTGTGTCCTGTGGGATGCTCCACCTGCTACAAGCCTATATGCATACAATGACAATCAGTGCTCTACCATCAGTGTGTGTGTGTGTGTGTGTGTGTGTCTATAGTATGCATACAATGACACTCAGTGCACTACCATCAGGGGTGTAGTGGTAAAGCAGGAGGTGTAAGGAGGTGTGTGTGTGTGTGTGTGTGTGTGTGTGTGTGTGTGTGTGTGTTGAGTGATCACATAAAGGTGGACCTGCTGTGTGCATCACATGCTTCAAAGCCCTGACAAGCCTGTTTGAACAACACCAGTGGTACCCCATGCTGCCCAGTACAGACGTAAACACAGATGATATATATATGTGTGTGTGTGTGTGTGTGTGCCCAGTACACAAGTAAACACAGATGATACATATGTGTGAATGTGGAGTGTTATAAGTTGTGTTTAGTGCATAGACTCTATGGCACGGTGAAAAAAAATAAAAATGTTTAGAGGAGGATATAAAGTCTATTTCTAAAATCTGAGAGGAGGATTTAAACTCTATATAAACTCTATTTTTAAAATCTGAGAGGGGATATAAATTCTATTTCTAAAATCTGAGGGAGGGGCGTAAACTCCATTTGCTTGGCTTTGCCCTCCGCTGCAGCCCTGATTACAACAAAGCCCCATGGAGCACCTGAGCAGGTACATCTGAGCAGCTACACCTGAGCAGGTACGCCAGAGCAGCTACATCAGAGCAGCTACACCTGAGCAGGTACATCAGAGCAGCAGACTACACCTGAGCAGTACATCTGACTGCAACATGAAGGATTTGACTCCATGCCTACGTAAAGCATGCCATTGCCTAGCAGCACATGTGCAGTCTTAGCCGAGGATACAAGTCACAGGGGCACAGTCTTAGTGGAGGTAACAGGTCACAGGTCACAGGATACAGTCTTAGTGGAGGTTACAGGGTCACAGGGTCTCAGGGTCACAGGCTTGGCGGAGGTCACAGGGTCAGGCTTGGCGGAGGTCGTAGGTCAGAAGGGCACAGGTATGGCGGAGGTTGTAGGTTGCAGGTCACAGGCTTGTGCAGGAGACTGCAGCAAACAGCAGAGGAGCAAAGTCCATCTCCACATATTTCTTAGATTAGATTAGATTCAACTTTATTGCCATTGCATGTGTATACATTTAGGGTAACCAAGTGTGGTTTAGCATCTAATTAGTGCAGGGAGCAGCAAGTACAATATATACAGTACAGTATGTACTATACAGAATATGATACAATATACAGTATAATATTACAGTGTAGTGTGTAGTGAATACATACTATCTGCAGCTTGCTTGTGCAGTACCTACATCGGGCCGCAGGGGGGCAGCATTTGGTCTGTTTGTGGTTTGCGTTGCGTGTGCATGTGTAGCAGCCGGCTATGGCGGCGATGTATCCCTGTCCATGAGGCGGGAAGGGAAAGCTTTTCTTACGGCTTAAAATCGAGCGGCACCAAAGCTAGCGAGCATGGCGGGAGTATTCGACATAGACTTGGACCAGCCGGAGGAAAATGTTTCAGACGAGGAGCTGGAGGAGGTAATAACGTGGACACACACGTGTGGAAGCATGTTCTCTGTGGCTAACGATAAGCTAGCACAGGGCCTCACCACTGTAGGGCAATGACAGGCGAGGTAAGGCTAAGGCCCAGTGCTGACACCGCTAGCGATACTCAGCTCAGCAGCCATGCAGCTAGCTAGCTAGCAAGCTAGCGTGGACAGCCGATTCGGCAATCCTGCCAAACTGTTCATGAACACCAGCTGACACATAAGTGCGTTTTTTTCTCGTATGCCTGAATGCACTCTTAAATATAACGGCGCATTTAGTAGCTTCACTGTTAAGCTGGGCAGAGTTTGTAACGCTAGCTATCCAGTGAACTATGCGAGCCATGGTATCGCGTTTCCCCATCTGATGTTTTACAAATGACTTGAGAGTGCCGTGAAACCCCAGTAGTGAGTTGCCTGATTTAAGTCAGAGCGGGTGTGATTGCTCTCCACACCACCGCATGAGTTGACTGTTCTATTGGACAACTTTACTTAAGCCTGCCCGGGACTTTAAACATTGCACACGATAAGCGGACTTGCTAGCTAAAGTTAACTTGTGTTTTACATAAGCGCAAAGAGTATCCTGTACTGCGCTTTGAACTGTCAAGTTCAGCACTTTGACCGCAGTGTGTCGCAGATGCATATCGTAGCTAAAGTTTGTTATCTTGCCTATTATCAGTGACATATCTACGAGTTCATGAACAGAGCACTTGGTGACCCTGATGAGACTATTAGAGTAATCGTACTGCCTGCACATGAACACCTTAGTGAAAGTATTTACGCTATTTACGTGTGCTTTGATTGCTGTTTAAACACATGCCAAACCTTTACGCTATTTACGTGTGCTTTGATTGCTGTTTAAACACATGCCAAACCTTTACGCTATTTACGTGTGCTTTGATTGCTGTTTTAACACATGCCAAACAACAGCAACATGGCCTGGATTGTGTGCATTTATTTCATTGTCATTGTTTTTATCTTGTTATTTATTTTAGACGCAGTTCAGTGACTTCATGGATCAGTGCAGTGGATTTGAGTTGTAAGTACCCAGACGCCTTGCTCACTGTGTGTGTGTGTGTGTGTGTGTGTGTGTGTGTGTGTGTGTGTGTGTGTGTGTGTGTGTGCTGCCATGATGTGTTACTGTGTGTGTGTGCAGTATGTCACAAAAGTGAGCACACCCCTCACACTTTTCTGATCTCCTTTGTTGTGGTTTAGACATTAATGGTTGCGTTGCGTGTTGAGTTATTTGGAGGGAACAGCACATTTGCACTGTTATATAAGCTGTACACTGCTTACTTTACGTTGTAGAAAAGTGTTTTATCTTTACACTCACTGTTGTGACGTACTGTATGTGTGTGCGACTGTTGGCTCGCTCACGGCTGACCGGAGACGGATGGGCCTAGTTTGGGACTAGTTTGGCCACTCTGCTGCTGGACTGGTCCTCTGCTGGTGGACTAGTTTGGTCCTCTGCTCGTGACTGGTCCTCTGCTGGTAGACTGGTCGTCTGCT
>CM059285.1:30035611-30048111 GCA_030347295.1 Setipinna tenuifilis
TGGCCAGAGATGATACTTACAGTAGCTTTTTGTCTCCAACAATACTTTACTGTGTTTTACTGTGTTTTCTGTGAACATGGTCATTTGTAGAAATGGCAACCACACAATAAGCAAACACTTCAGCATACTGACTGATTTTGCATTAAAAGTAAAAAAAATCAATTGAAAGATATTTAGTAAACAGCATCAGTCGTGTGTTGTGTTTTGTCAATGCATTCATGTCATTTATCAACATGTCTGAAAAAATTAAACCCAAATTATGTCATAAGTGTTTAGGATTGATTACCACAGTGTGTAACTCACTCAAACACACATCATATGAATCATGTGGTGATTTGGCAACAAAATTGCATTTTTATAAATAAGTGTGTAGTTTTGCAAGAAAAGTACAAAATATAATTTTACAATAGACCTGGGGTGTTCTGTTGAGTGTATGGTTGCATTAACTGGGTGTAGTGTTTTGACAAAATGGGCCCAGTTTTTAAAATTGAGCTTAAACAATTGTATAAAAAACTGTAAAAGTAAGATAAGACAGGTGAGGGGCAGGAGACAGTGCTGGAATGTGACCTCTCTCTCTCTCTCTCTCACTCTTGCTCACACACACACACACACACACACAGACAGCCGAGCTGGAATGTGCGATCTCAATCATCCTTACATGTCATCATGCAAATGTCACACAGAAAATGCATGCCATCAAGTCAAACAAGGAAACAAATCTAAGTTCCTTGTTTTGTGTTATGGCATTAATCTGTGCAGGCGTTGTGCAGACCTGGGCGTGGGTGTGTGTGTGTGTGTGTGTGTGTGCACTATTGTGCAGACCTGGGTTTGAGTCCTGGTGGGGATCGATCGATCGATCTATCTATCTATCTATCTATGTGTCTATCTATCTATCTATCTATCTATCTATCTATCTATCCATCTATCTATCTATCTATGTGTGTGTGTGTGGTTGTGTGCTTTACTAAGTGTGTGTGTATCATAGGAACAGTGGTGTAGCACCATAAATCCCTGAACAGATTAATGTCATAAAACAAAACAGGTGTTTAAAGTAGCTGTTGTCACAGTGTCAACAAGTGTCTAACCTCATGCAGTCTCTGGAATTTATCTGCTTCCCCAAACAACAGAGCTGCTTAGATTTGTTTCCTTGTTTGACTTGATGGCACGTAATGATGATTGAGATCGCACATTCCAACTCGGCTGTGTGTGTGTGTGTTTTTCTGCAAACCTCTCATTAGCAGAAAGAATTAAGTTCAAGTTCAAGTTCAAGGTTCTTTATTGTCAATTCCTTCTATATAATTTACATCACACAGAGGATTTAAAATTGTGTTTTGCTAGACTCCAGGTGTGCAACTTAAATACTCAACAATATACTGTACATACAATATACACTGGCTATACATGTGCAATTTAAACTAAAAACAATAAACATTTTGTACACAACACTAATCAACAGAACACACACACACTCACACACACACACACACACACACACCCAGAACGCACACACACAGAGACAAGGTGCAGGTAGGATTAAAAGGCTGGACTGAGCTTTGCTGAGGAACATGTTGTGTGGACAGAGGAGAACTGGTCCAGAAATCGCTTCAGTGATGAAAGCAAGTTACATTTATTTGGGTCTGAAGGGAAACATTATGTTCGGCGTCAAACTGGAGAAAGACTAAACCCAAAGTGTGTAAAAAAGTCAGTGAAAGGTGGAGAAGGAAGTGTTATGGGTGTGCAACAAACTGTAAAACTGTAAAACTGTAAAAAACTGTAAAACTAAAAGTGTAAAAGTGTAAAACTGTAAAAGTGTAAAAGTAAGATAAGACAGATGAGGGGCAAGAGACAGTGCTGGAATGTGACCTCTCTCTCACACACACACACACACACACACACACACAGCCGAGCTGGAATGTGCGATCTCAATCATCATTACGTGCCATCAAGTCAAACAAGGAAACAAATCTAAGCAGCTTTGTTGTTTGGTGTTATCTGTGTGTGTGTGGGTGTGAGGGAGAGATAGAGAGAGAGATAGAGAGAGAGAGAAAGACAGAGAAGGAAATAAAGTGCAACACTGACAATGACACACACACACACACACACACACAGTCTCAGTAAAGCACACAACCACACACACTAGAGATCAAAATTATAGAACAATTTATAAACAGTTGAATAATTCTGAAATAATGCCATCCTCACTGCTCAACAGTTAAAGGACATTTTGTTGTGTCTATATCATGCTACTACAACACTTTTCCACAAAATAACTACGGCATTTCAACAAAAAACCTGTATTTGGCAGAAAACGCACTGATCAAAATTACAGAACGCATTGATCAAAATCAGAGAACAACAATGACTGTAGCATGGGGAAAGATGATCACAAATGTTTCTGAAGGTTACAACAGTCAGCAATTAGTAGGAAGTGTACAGGCCTCTGCTCTGAATGACTTCAGCACATCTGCAGCCACAGGACAGCACTAGTCTCACACACTGCTCTGGTGTGATTTTGGTCCGCTCATCTTCCAGTCTCCTCTACAGTTCGGTTATTGAAGAAGGTTCTGATAAACATTTGCATTCATTCGGTCATGTAGTTTTTGACTTTTTGACTTTGACTTTTTTTTTGTTGAAATGCCGTAGTTATTTTGTGAAAAGTGTTGTAGTAGCATGATATAGACACAACAAAATGTCCTTTAACTGTCGAGCAGTGAACATGACATTATTTCAGAATTATTCGATTGTTAATAAATTGAAAACGAAGAAAACAAAGAAAAGTACACCAAACAATACGTATGGTGGCACAGCAACCAGAAAACAAACATTTATGCATTTATGCATTTATGCGTGCGTGTGTGTGTGCACAGGCCTCTGGACTAATGGGTGTGTGCACTCCATTCACGTCCAGGGACGGATAAATAGCAGCGAGTGCGTGAGCCTACAGCAGTCAGTCACCAGACATCAGGATCGAGAGCACGACCCACGGTAAGCTTCCCTTCACTGCTCATGCGCAGCGGAAAGGTTTAAAGGCTTTGATTTATTCTCTGTTCCTTTTTATTTCATGTTCATTCTCTGTTTTCTGTTCATTTCAAGTTTATCGTGAAAGATAACTTTCTTTAGCTCCACAGCCAATTAAATGGCACGCCTTGATTCTGTGGTCCTGCAGTGGTGTTGTGGTGGACAGGGATCAACTGAGCCACTATGAATGTGTCATATGCACATATGTGGGACTGTGTTGTGGTGCCTGATTCATTTCTCTTAGTAAACTGTAGATGCCTTCTTTGGTGTTGTACTTCTTCATGTGTAGTCTTTTCGTCCAGGATGTCCCCACAGGTTCTTCTTTACATAGTTGACAAGTCATCTTGTGCAGGATATTAAGATAAAAAACAAGTAGTGGATATATTTAGTATAAGTCTTTGAAATTCACTCCAAATTGCTGACAGTACCTTCGACCTAGCGGATATTCCAGTGCTACTGTTTGTGCCTCTAACATAATGTGGCAGTTATATCATTTCAAATGATAGAAGATTTATAATGAACAAACTAATTTCTTAAAAGTACTGAAGGTTTTCAAACTACCCTGAACAACTGCCCAAGACCCAAAACTCCACTATGCATACTCGCTGACACAGCTAAAAAAAACTTACATTTTGCCTTATAGGAATCATTTGTGTAGCCTCATCACCATAATACCACAGGTTTATAAACTGATAAAATGGCTTCTCTTCAGAACAGCTTGGGGGATTATTAGGAACTTGTTACTGAAATTCCTAGTTGCATTCTTATTTATGTATGTTGGCAGGAGTGTGTGTGTGTGTGTGTGTGTGTGTGTGTGTGCGTGCGTGTGTGTGTGCGTGTGTGTGTGTGTGTGCGCGTGTGTGCGCATGTGTGTGTGTGTGCGTGCGTGTATGAATGGAAGACAAAGAGGGAAAAGTAGAGAGCAATTATTTAAAGTATTTGTCCTGAAGGCACTTTCTGTGTGATATTCCTAGATACCCACCAGTCATCTCCTCCTGGTCCCCTTAAATATTGGATTCTGTGGCATAATGGTAAGATTATAAATGGAAACCAATCAAATGTCATTACTGTGTTTCATTTTTTTTTTAGAAAATAAAACATTTCCCTTCATCTGTCCTCTGTTCCTTCCTCTCTTTCTCTGAGCAGCATCTGTGTGTGGTGCTTCTCTTGCTGCCTTTGCTGGTGCAGTGTGATCTCAAACGTCCTGTGGACTGTAAAGAGATCTACTTGCGTGGAGCGAAAATCAGTGAGGTTTACACTATTTATCCGACTGGTGCTGCTGACTCAGCTGTGCAAGTTTACTGTGACATGGGCTGTGAGAACAAGAAAGAGCGAGGAGGATGGACTGTAAGTTTTCTTTCTTTTAGTTTTTCTTTTTCCACAAAGATGCCACAAAAATGCTTTTAAAATGGAAATAATTACTAACTGATTTTTAATGGACATACATATCTTATATCTGAGACTGTATATGTGTGTGTGTATCTGTGTGTGTGTGTGTGTGTGTGTGTGTGTATGTGTGTGTGTGCAGGTGTTCCAGAGGCGAGTGGATGGCAAGCTGAGCTTCTACAGGAACTGGCAGGAGTATATGGAAGGCTTCGGTGATGCCTCTGGGGACTACTGGCTGGGTAAGGTCTAATGGACGCCTCAATTTTCTGGGGGCTGGAGAGGGATCCAGTAGAGCTGGGACACCATTTCTCTGCATATCTGTAGCTTAACTTATGTCCTCTATTGTAAGTTGCTTTTGATGAAACCATGTGCTAAGTGTAACGCAATGGAAGGTAATGTAATGAAATGCAATGTAATGTAAGGCAGTGTAGTGTAAGGTAATGTATTGTAAGGTAATGTGTACTGAACGTTGTAGTGGCTAATTCGTGGCTAAATAAAGCAAATATCGTCGGATGCACTTTGAACTTGTTTTTTTAAGAAGTGCCCTCAGAAGCACATACACGGATCAAGTGTCCACTCGAGCTTTTTAGCACTCGAGCTGTCTTGACCAAAGCTGTTGTTTTCTGGCTACAGGATTAGAGACACTCAACGTGATGACCCGCTCCAGACCGCGTGAGCTACAAGTGGACATGGAGGACTTTGAGGGCCACAAGGTTTTCGCCAGATACTCCCACTTCCGCTTGGGCTCCAAGGGCCTCGGCTACCCGCTGGAGGTCAAAGGCTTCTTCAACGGAGGCGCTGGTGAGTCGGGGGGGGGGGGGGGGGGGGGGGGGGTTAATGTGGGAAATTTATATGAGCTTTATACATAGTTCACTGAAACAATGAACGTTTTGAGACAGACCTTGACAAATTTTGATTTACAGTATTTTTTTGTGAAATTAAATAAAGTAGAACATGTTTATGCCACAAACTTTAATCATAGACAGTGTTCTCATTTCACAATTTTTCTCAATTTTTAACTTTGAAATGTCCCTCTTCATAATTTTTAAATTCAGGTCCATAGTTTGAAAAAAAATCTAAATCTTTCCATAAAATACGTCTTTAATTCATTTCCACAGTGGTGTCCAGAGAAACTAATAATTTTAATTGATATTAAAAATGTGTGCTTTAAACACTCAAATATAAGGTTAAAATTGAGTTTGTAAGATTGTATTTAATTTGGTTGCATAGCTGACATATTTCCTATTTCTTTTCCAGGGGACTCTCTTTCTTACCACAATGGGATGAAGTTTACCACATATGACAGAGACCAAGACAAGTGGCCTAAAAACTGTGCTGTTCACTTTCTGGGGGGATACTGGTACCGCGACTGTTACCGCTCCAATCCCAATGGGGTTTTCCTGTGGGGTCCTACAGTTCACCCTATTGGTGTGGCTTGGCATCTCTTTAAAGGATTCCACTACTCACTGAAATCCATCACTATGAAGATAAGATGAGGTGTAGTCAGCGGACTTCAGGTGTCAGAAAGTATACTTTCTATGCAGGGCTGTGCATTGTCCTCTCTCTGCCAGACCCTTTCTTTGGTGTTTTGGACTGTACTTCATAGAGCTGAAGCTTATGTCAGGGTCTATCGGTTATAAAACCTTTATGTCAGGTTCTATCAGTTATAAAACCTTTATGTCAGGTTCTATTGGTTATAAAACCTTTATGTCAGGTTCTATCGGTTATAAAAGTGTTTAACCTATACAGTCACATACAGTAATTCACATATAATGGAATTAGTTTAGGAAGGTGTTTGGTTGCTATTTGTTTAGCTGAAATACAGCGTTATCTTGCCAGCTGGTTTGCTTTGTTTTTAGCTCTATGTTGGATTTCAAGTGTTTTTTGGTCAAGATTGGGCAATGCAGTAGCATTGAGGGTTTGGTGTATTTGTGTGTTAAAGCTTGGTTTCTCTTTGTCTCTTTTGAATCAGAACTGATATTCTCAAAACTACTAAAAGTTAATGATGTAATGGAACCTGAAACTGCAGTGATTAAAAAAATTGTGAACAATTCGTTAATAAAAAGTTTCACAAGGATTTACGATGACAAATTGATTTGCTGTTGTTATTTTTTTGTGACCAACCCACTCAGCACTGTTGTTGGATTTTGTTTCCACAAATTGTTTGAGATGAGGAAATCACCATTGCAGGGTTGTACTTAAATGGCCTACTTACATGATAAACTTTTGTAATTTCCCATAATAATAAATTTCATTCAAAAGTCAAACATCCCTAACTTTTTGTAAGTAATGTATATGCACCCACCCACACACACACACACACACACACACACACACATATATATATATATATACATACATATACACTAAATTCCTAAATTCACTAAGCCGTACAGTACCGACAGCCATTAAACTGTACACTGCAAAACAGCTCTTGCAAGTAAGGGGCAGTGTTTGGCTGTAGAAACCCTACCTTCTCTCAGCTGTGTTAGATCTGGAAGTTCTGCTCCCATCTACTACTTCCACATCAGTGGAGCCGGTAGCCTCTTGCCTACAAACATAAATGCATTAGCCATAAAATGCAAAGGAAGTCAATCAAACTATTTAACAATCTCTGATTAGGCAAGACACATTCTACACATCACTAGAAGTGATAATATCTTTTTTCACACATAATAACTCTTCTCACCTAATAATGACTCTGCATTTTTAATAACATTAAATTAATTGTAAAAAAGTTCAGTCACTTGCAATGTTAAATGTGTAAGCCATAAAATACAAAAAGAAAGTGTCCTGAATTTGGTGCATATCATGAACAGATGCACATAAAAAAGGAAAAACAAACCTGCAATTTTCCATACGGCCCCTCATCATTTGGAATCGCACCATATTGTTACACTGCATACACCGCACCACTGGTCCACCAGCTGGTTCAGAGGTCTGTAAAGAAACCCCGTATGTTATATAAACAACACGGAGTGAGTATCTACCAAATGATATTGCTCTAGAGCCGAGTCAATCTCAGAGAAAGGACAATGGCTATTCTGATCTGACCTAACCAGTATAAATATTTCAATTAGTTTCACCCATACACATTCACAATGACATAACGCTTGCCTCAAGTACAATGTTTGCTTGCAGTGGTCTTGGGTAGAGAATGGCCTGACCAACTGCTGCGTCTGGACTTCTTAGATATTTCACAGAATATCCATCAGTTCATAAAAATGCTTTTGCACACCTCTGTAATTTTGACAGGTGCGTAGGATAACATCCCAGTAAGGCTTTCAATTTGAAAAAGAACATCCCGCACACTATCTTATCCACCAGGAAACTTTAATAGGCTAAGGTCTGACGACCGAAACGTTGTAGCCTATTAAAGTTTGCTGGTGGATAAGATAGTGTGCGGGATGTTCTTTTTTACAAACAGAATATCCATCCCCCACACAGGGTAAGACAACAAGGTCTCTGCTGTGGCTCCCCCACACATAATAAGACAACAAGGTCTCTGCTGCGGCTTGCCCCAATCTCTCATGAGTTCAAATCCCCCACAAGAGGCAAGCTTGGGGAAAGTTTCGTGTAGAAGACTGGCTAGTTCTTCGGAACGGTTTTCATTTCCTGTCAATTAATACAGAAATACCAGGAAAATGTTGGGTTGTCCATAGGATTTATATATGTTGAATGCATGTTAAATGTCAGTTATTGTTACCACCAAATTAAGTTACATTAAAGTTAAGCTACATTAAAGGGGAACTTCCATCGTTATTTTTATTTATATTTCTGTGTTGCCACTATGGTTGAATGCATTGTGCGTAATTCCTGTGAAAACTTATGTCCTAGATCTCTTGTTTGACGCTGTTTTCTGTAAGCTATAACAGGTCTAGTGGTTGAACGACTGGCTTTTCCGGTGTGCCTCGTGAATATCCATGACGTGTCAATAGGGCACTTCTGATTGGGCAAATTCGCTGTCTTTTGCTCACCTAGCTTCTGTCCACCAATCCTTTGGGATGTGGGCTTGCCATACATGGCTCTGGGCGGGGCTTACGACCTAGTGACGTAGATAGGTTTAGCATGCTCTGATCCGCTCGTTTTGGTTAGCTCGACCCTTCAATAACCAGTAAAACCATGAGGGTCGAATTTCACGTCTTGGAGTGCTGCGTGCATATACTGCTTGTTGTGACCCACCACATTGTAAATAGAGCTACTAAAAGTGTTTTTTGACGGAAGGACCCCTTTAAAGAAGTGAAACTTGCAACGGAAATGCAGCCGCTTCTCCCCAAAGCCTGCCCCAGCCAGCTGGTCTTTTTCGCCCCGAGTGGGGACAGTGTTTTGAGTGCGCCTCGCAAGGCAGCAGAATGTATGTGTGTAAGAAGAGGAGTGGCGAGCCAGGACCAAATTAGAGGATCGGCTCATCCTCTTTGGGGTGAAGTTTCAGGGAGACCTCACAGGATAAGGCTGGAAAATCCTCCTCACTTCAGCTATCAAATTCAAATTTTTAAAAGAAAAACTTAGATCATACCTCTACACCACCATTACTCCTGTCATGCTTTTCCTGACACAACATACTGATAGCCATCAGCAGCAACCTGATTTTAGAAATTCTTACACTACAACTGCTACTGTTAATAATAGTAATAATAATAATAATAATAATAGTAATAATGTTAAAGTAAAGGAGCCTGCATTGGCATAAAGAAACAATAGTCTTTCTATTCTTTTCACAAGTCCTACATCGAAATGACAAGAAATTTCACCATGGGTCACCATGGTGAACACGCTACACAAACTGCACTTGACTCGAAGAACAACCTGCTACAAAGAGCCCTAATCTGTGGGTCGAGTGTAAGTTACTGTCTTCTTGTTTTAAGTCGTAGGCTAGCTTGTGGCCATCTCCACAGTAAAGTGGTGACAGCTAACTAGGAGGTGTGGAAGCATACGACGTGATGATAATGTTGTGCAGAACACAAAAATGGTCTTTTTTAACGAATCTCCGGTAAAAATCAATTCCACACAACGTAAATGTAACGTCTAAATGTAAAATTTTGACACTTTATACATGTGTGAAAAATAACATGCTAAGAATGTAGACTAGCCAAAATTTTGAACGTTTTCGCCTGCGTGTCTCGCCTTAATAACACTTCGGAAAGGTTGAGGTAGTTACAAAGGACAGTGCTAACGTCCATTCTAGCGCCGTTAACGTTAACGCTCGAGCCTTCATCTGCGTCAGCAGAAACGATGTTAATATCTGTTTACATCGACATTAGATACAGATTTTAGTTTTGCCATCAGCCGTAAGATACATCGAAACAACAGAAATGTCACTAAGACACCTTGATAGTATTTTAAATCGTAGCTTGAGATTACTCACAATCAACAGGGCTAAACGTTTAGACCCGAGTCTTCATCTACATACAAAAAAATAAAACTATATTAATCTTTCTGTTCTGTTTCACATTACCACTTCATCAAAATTAGGTATACGTTTCAGTCGAAAGATCGTGTTCATTCACATACCTTGTCTCTCCAACCTGTCAGCGGCCTCTCTTAAAATTGCAGCAAGATTGTTGCTCTCCATTGCTTCTTCAGTGTATCTTCTTCACTTCAAACGTTAACTTCAGTAGAAGTTGCCGTAGGGCGTAGACCAATCAGAACGTGGCTAATTTGCATATAGAACCCTTTAAATTGGCAATGTACTCGGCAATCTATCTTTCAATCTAATGTGAAATAAATTATTACATTAATTATTACACGAATTATTTAAGATTCATCGTCATATTGTTTTAAATAATATATGGATTGATATATGGTTTTTAAACTATAAATTCAATTATTGACCAATAGACTGACATTAAAATGAATGATATGTTGATAGACAGAACTAAAGATATGTCAAGATAAGATATGTCAGACATGGGAGGAGTCTAAAGATATAATACTTTTCTGCGTAGGGGTGTACTCACTTTTGTTGCCAGTGGTTTAGACATTAATGGTTGTGTGTTGAGTTATGTTGAGGGAACAACAAATTTGCACTGTTATATAAGCTGTACACTGCCTACTTTACGTTGCAGAAAAGTATTTTATCTTTAGACTTCTCACATGGAAAGATATAACAAAAAAAGTACAAAAATGTTAGGGGTGTACTCACTTTTGTGACAGACAGACACACACACACACACACACACACACACACACACAGTGAGAGAGTCCGGCGCTGTCGGGCGAGACTGACCGCATCAGAGATCTCAGACTCAGGCATGAAAGACACAGCAGGGCTTTTATTTTGAAGCATGTGCTTTATTTTATTCCCAGTTTGTCCGGCTCTGTCCTCCCCTCCCTGCTGAGAGCGCAGCTGTTCTCCAGGTGTGTGTGACTGCCCTGCTCCTGCACACACACACACACACACACACACACACACACACACTGGCCATGTCTCCAGGTGTGCGAGTGTCCTGCTCATACACACACACACACACACACACTGACGATGTCCTACATCACACACACACAGGGAATATGGACATTTAATATCATCAACTAACTAAAACAACATAGAATGGAGCAAACATGTCAGTGTAACGTGTTAGCCCGCGTGTGTGTGTGTGTGTAAAATGTCAGCGTGTGTGTGTGTGTGTGTGTGTGAAATGTCAACACTTCTACTGAAACACTTCTGCCCATTATCTCTCTCTCTCACTCACACACACACACACACACACACACACACACACGCACACACACACTCCACAGTCAGTCATCCTCACATTCTATTGGTCCAGTTTTTCCGGCCGTAGCTCATTTCTCCTGGTTCCAGCCCACCCAGGACAGTGTCTCCATGACAACACATTCCCAGCCCCTCCCACATTCCCAACACTGTGGGCGTGTAAAGACACTTGGAATACATGCTCACATTACTAACCTCATAGCTGCCCACCTGAGTGTGTGTGTGTGTGTGTGTGTGTGTGTGTGTGTCTCCTTTCTGGCACAACACAGTGTTGTTGCTGTGTATTACACTACATCCATGTCCCCACACCCACTCACACCCACTCACACACACACACACACACACACATCACACTACGTCCATGCCCAGCCCCCTTGCCACGGCAGCCAATGCCCTCACTGCTCCTGACTGGCCATTCTCAGACTCCTCCCCCTCCCCATCTGCCCCCTCCCCCTCTGGTGACACACTGCTCAGCATGCAGTACACCGGCCCCGCCCCCTGAGGGGAGGAGCAGGAGGAGGGCGCCTCTGATTGGTCGGTCAGGGAGGGGGCGGGGGAGGACGCAGGGGAAGAGGAGGGGCTTGGAGATGAAGGGGTGGGGCTAGGGGAGGGGGAGGGCTCGAGGGTGGGGCGTTTGGAAGGAGGGGCGGGGCCTGGGCTCCTCTTGCGCGGCGTGCGTCTCTTGGCATCGGCCATGTTCTTGGCCATGCTCTTGGCGTCGGCCATGTTCTTGGCCATGCTCTTGGCGTCGGCCATGTTCTTCATCAGCTCCTGCGTCACCTCCACCGTCTCATAGCGCACCATGTTCAAGCGCATGTAGCCATCCTCCGCCTTCTTATACCTGCACACACACACACACACACACACACACACACACCATGTTCAAGCGCATGTAGCCATCCTCCGCCTTCTTATACCTGCACACACACACACACACACACACACACACACACACACACACACACACACCATGTTCAAGCGCATGTAGCCATCCTCCGCCTTCTTATACCTGCACACACACACACACACACACACACACACACACACACACACACCATGTTCAAGCGCATGTAGCCATCCTCAGCCTTCTTATACCTGCACACACACACACACACACACACACACACACCATGTTCAAGCGCATGTAGCCATCCTCAGCCTTCTTATACCTGCACACACACACACACACACACACACACACACACACACACACCATGTTCAAACGCACACACACACACACACACACACACACCATGTTCAAGCGCATGTAGCCATCCTCAGCCTTCTTATACCTACACACACACACACACACACACACACACACACACACCATGTTCAAGCGCATGTAGCCATCCTCCGCCTTCTTATACCTATAACACAC
>CM059285.1:30053111-30063111 GCA_030347295.1 Setipinna tenuifilis
ACACTTGATATGATTCACCACACACACACACACACACACACACACACACACACAGGTCATATCACACAGAGGACACTTGATATGATTCACTACACACACACACACACACACACACACACACACACACACACAGGTCATATCACACAGAGGACACTTGATATGATTCACTACACACACACACACAGGTCATATCACACAGAGGACACTTGATATGATTCACTACACACACACACACACACACACACACGCACACACACAGGTCATATCACACAGAGGATACTTGATATGATTCACTACACACACACACACACACACACACACACACACAGGTCATATCACACAGAGGACACTTGATATGATCAGGGTTCCCACGGTCATGGAAATCCTGGAAAAATCATGGAAATCAAAAAAGTCATTTTCCAGGCCTGGAAAAGTCATGGAATTCTGTAAATTCAATTAAAGTTTTGGAAAAGTCATGGAATTTTAATAGGTCATTCACGCAATGACGTTGTTCTGTCAAGATATAATTTATTATTTCACGAAATATGTGCTAGCCGACCGCTCTAGTAATTTGATGGGATCCAAATATTGCGCTGTCTGTCTTTGGTTGCTGAGAGTGAGGGAAGAGGGGAGGGGAGGGTTGCAACAAAACAAATAGCCTAGGCTGTGAAATAAATATTTATCAGCTACTGAAGGCTTAACATTTCATCTTTAGCCGTAAAAGCATGCAAAAATTTTACATACATACGGTGTCGTGAAGGCGTGAAAAAACACTTCAGGTAAAAAAAAAGTCATGGAAAAGTTTTGAAATTTTGTCAATGAAAAAGAGTGGGAACCCTGTATGATTCACTACACACACACACACACACACACACACACACACACACACACACACACACACACACACACACAGGTCATATCACACAGAGGACACTTGATATGATTCACCACACACACACAGGTCATATCACACAGAGGACACTTGATATGATTCACTACACACACACACACACACACACACACACAAACCCCCCCCACCGCCCACACACACACACACTCTGTCTTACCATGCTGGCGCACGTGGTCTCTCAGTAGTCTCTCATTAGCAAAACTTTTGTCACAGTGCTCACATATCAGCGACTCTGAGGAGATAACACACACACACACACACACACACACACACACACACACACACACACACACACCTCCATTAGACAACACTATTAAAACACATTAGCCCTACTGGTAGTGAATGCAGAAGTGTTAGATGTGTTAGTAGTGTGTGTGTGTGTGTGTGTGTGTGTGGTGTTGTGTGCGTGCGTGCGAGCGAGTGAGCAAGCATGTGTGTGCAAGCGTGTGCGTGTGTGTGTATGTGTGTGTGTGTGTACCATCAGGCTGGGCCTGGCGCTGGATGTGATCGTAGAACTTGGTGTTGGAGGAGAACATAGCTCCACAGGTGGGACAGGCCACCAGACGCTCCTGAGTGTGTGTGCGCAGGTGCTCTCGCAGGCGGTACTTGATCTTGAAGAAGGCCTCGCAGCCTAGCAACAGCCAATGGGGAGAGAGCAACACCACCGTCAGCCAATAGGGGGGAGAGAGCAACACCACCATCAGCCAATCACAGGCTGTCTAACGGGCAGCATCCAGAACTCTTTCACTGCCTGGAACTAATACATCTGAGCCAGCCCAGAACTCACAGAGGAGAGGAGAGGAGGAGAGGAGAAGAGAGAGAAGAGGAGAGGAGGAGAGGAGGAGAGGAGGAGAGAGGAGGAGAGGAGAGGAGAGAAAGAGAAGAGAAAGAGGAGAGGAGGGGAGGGGAGAGGAGAGGAGAGAGGAGGGGAGGAGAGAGAGGAGAGGAGAGGAGAGGAGAGAAAGAGAAGAGAAAGAGGAGAGGAGGGGAGAGGAGAGGAGAGAGGAGAGAGGAGAGGAGGGGAGAGGAGAGAGGAGAGAGGAGAGGAGGGGAGAGGAGAGAGGAGAGGAGGGGAGGGGAGAGGAGGGGAGAGGAGAGGAGAGAGGAGAGAGGAGAGGAGGGGAGAGGAGAGGAGAGAGGAGAGGAGGGGAGAGGAGAGGAGAGAGGAGAGAGGAGAGGAGGGGAGGGGAGGGGAGAGGAGAGAGGAGAGGAGGGGAGGGGAGAGGAAGGGAGAGGAGGGGAGAGAAAGAGGAGAGGATGAGAGGAGGAGAGGAAAAGAGGGGATAGAAGAAAGGAGAGGAGGGGAGTGGGGAGGAGAGAAGAGGAGGAGAGGAGAGAAAGAGGAGAGAGAGGGGACAGAAAGAGGAGAGGAGAGGAGAGGAGAGAGAGAAGAGAAAGGGGAGAGAGAAAGAGAAGAGGAGAGAAGAGGAGACAAAGAAGAGAAGAGGAAGAGAAGAGGAGAGAAGAGGAGAGAAAGAGAAGAGGAGAGAAAGAGAAGAGGAGAGAGAGGAGAGAAAGAGAGAAAGAGGAAGAGGAGAGGAAGAGGAGAGAAAGAGGAGAGCAGTAGTGTTTAGTGTTTGACCTTTCCAGCTGCAGAAGAGGGCCCTCTGCTGGTCAGGGAGCGGCTGCAGGTTGGTGCAGTGGGCGTGATTATCCACATGCCGGTAGAACCACTCAGGGTTGTTAAAGGTGCTCTACACACACACACACACACACACACACACACACACACACACACACACACACACACACACACACACACAGACACAGACACAGACACACACACACACACAGACAGACAGACCATCACCATCACCATCATCATTATCACCATCTACCAGAAACACAACACAACTAACCATCTAACACACTATTCAATGTTCACGTGTGTGTGTGTGTGTGTGTGTGTGTGTGTGTGTGTGTGTGTGTGTGTGTGTGTTACTCACGTCACAGTGCTCCCACTCACAGACGAAGGCCTCTCCTAGCTCGGTGATGAGGTTGTTGCTGTTCAGCTCCTGCCTGCAGGCTGTGTGTGTGGCCAGAGTGTGTGTGTGTGTGTGTGTGTGTTGCTGGAGCTGCTGGCGGCCGATGAACATCAGCTTGGCGTGGAACAGGTGGAAATGGGCATGAAGGGTCAGCTCCCTCGGACTGCCCATCGCCAGGAACTCACACCCACGCCACAGGCACGGGTAGTCATCTACACACACACACACACACACACACACACACACACACACAGAGACACAGACACACACACAGATTAGTGCCCATCGCCAGGAACTCACACCCACGCCACAGGCACGGATAGTCATCTACACACACACACACACACACACACACACACACACACACACACACACACACACACACACACACACACAGATTAGGCACGGGTAGTCATCTACACACAAACACACATAAAGATTAGACCACAGCCACGGGCAGTCGTGTGCTCACACTAGTGCAACAAACAGGAATATACGCATACACACACATACACACACACAAACACCCTAGTGCACAAACAAGAATAGACACACACATACACATACGACCACAAACATCAGCCAGAAAAAGGTTTCTCATCAACGCAAGCAGCAGTGTGCGATGCTAAAAGCACATCCGAGCAGCCACTGCCCGTGTCTGTGGCCTAATCTTTATGTATGTGTGTGTGTGTGTGTGTGTGTGTGTGTGTGTTCTCACCGAGCTCCTCCATGGCGTCTCCCTCTCCCAGGTGCTCCTTCAGGTGCTGGGACATGTGTTCACTCAGGTCCTCCATCCGGGTGCCCTTGTAGCTGCAGGAGCCCCACTCGCAGGCGACCACCATGGCGGACAAGTCTCTGGCCCTGCGCTGACCGCCCTTACGCTTCGCCATCGCGGATACGGAGCCCTCACAACACACTCTGCCTTCAGCACTCTGCCCACACACAACACAAACACAAACAGCGCGTTTGAAAGACTATACTCATACTGCATGTCAAGTCGTCATCGTAATGTAGTCAAACTGTGGAAACATTATAAGACTTCTTTAACAGACAACTGGAGTATGACAGTCAATGATGTCATTTGTAGATAAATAACAAGCCATAGCTTATTAGCGAACTTAGCAACTTCATCAACGTCAAGTTGCCCGTGTCATCAGTGTTAACTGGTGTTTCACATTATTCATCTCGCAAAATAAATCTCCTATCTACAAATAAACTCCTATGTACAAATAATTAAAAAACACATACACGATATTTATTTTGACCAAGTAAAACAGTTTGAGATCGGATACTCACTTCACCGACCAACAGTGCAAATCTTCTTCTTCGGTTGTTGTCATTTGGCGGGATTTGACAGACGGTCTCTACCACCCCCGTGTGGCCAGACGGTACATCGGCAAGGCCTCTTACAGTAAGAACACTGATAGTGTTCGAAAAGCTCGGGGAATAACAATTACAGTATCCAGGAACTCGGTTGTCTGTAAAGACAAGGATACATTATTGTATTCGTCAATTTAAGAGTTTTATTTTTTAGCGGTGCCCTACTGCAGTGCAGTACAGGACAGTGAGAGACCTGAAACGGAGAGGCAGGCATTGGGAAAACATTTCGTGCCTTTACATGTTTTCTAATATGTGTGCCTTTATTGTGTGCACACGGCACTGTGTGTACATTGTCTGTGCTGTGTAACAGTTTGTGTGTGTCATCAGTTTGTGTGTGTCGTCAGCTGTTCCTGCTGAAAGGCCATTTTGTCACTACGGCTGACTGAAGTGACTGTACAACCCACTTGACTTGACTTTGCTCCTGTGCATCACTGTTCTCAAGTCAAAATCCATTTATTTAGTTCATATTCCTCTTATTGTGTGTGTTTCTCCACCTACTGGAATTCCTCCTTTTTGTAAGTCGCTTTGGATAAAAGCGTCTGCCAAATGCAATGTAATGTAATGAATACTGATTTATTTTGAGAACCCTAAAGCCCTTGTTACTTAAATAGTTTTAATGCTTAGCTCTCCATACTTATCTTGCTTACTGCATTCTCTCATTTACTGTGTTCTTCTCTGCATAGCTGGAGCTTGTTTATGTCCTCTGTTGTTGCTTTGGATGAAGTGTAATGTAGTGTACTGAAGTGTAGTGTAGTGTAATGTAGTGTAGTGTAGTGTAATGTAGTGTACTCCACACACACGGCCATGTTCAATATTCATGTATCACTCCACACACACACTGACTGGGATGAATAATTTACTCTGTTTGACACGGACGAGCGGACCACGAGCCCCAGCCATCACGTCATGACGAACAGGCCCCTATATAGTCTTATGGGCATCACGTCTTAACGAACAGGCCCTGTGGAGCGATCAGACCAGCGTGTCGTATCGAACAGGCCCGTGTCATGGTGCAAGTTAGAAATGAGCCCTCAGAATCTCTGCAAGATGACATACAGTATGTGTCTATCGCTGCCCACGAGGTGTTGTCCTGGTGTTGTCCTGCAGCTGCAGCTGTGCTGTATTTAATGTTAATAATAATAATAATAATAATAATAGTAATAATAACAATATTAATATTATATATATATAATGATAATACTCATCAGAGTCAGGTGGGGGGGGGATAATAATAATAATAATAATAATAATAATAATAATAATAATAACCTTTACTTGTATAGCACAGTTCATACATACAAGATGCAGCTCAAAGTGCTTTACAGTTTGGCAAGTTCACAAACAAGACAGCATTTCTTGCAGTCCAATGCCATCGGAGTAATTATTGTTTATTGTTCTTCTGTTTTACACCAGAACCAACATGGCCTTTACTTTAACTGGCCCCACTGGACCACACAGCCTCTGCATGGCCTACTAAAGGACACTTTAGTCTTACTGGGCAGACTGGGCAGACTGGAACACATCTTACTGGGCAGACTGGAGATCTGGGGCGGGTTGACCCATCTGAGCATGTATAATGTGTCTGAGTATTTCATCAACTATTAGATATTCAACACACAACGCAATCTTGCTGCTTCTTGGAAAACAACACGCACGCACACACACACACACACACACACACACACACACACACACACACACACACACACATATTTTCAGGTGTACAGTGGCACTGTAATATCAGCACACTTTGAGGGTCTGTTTTTTCAGTTAGGAGAAATAAAATGAACGGAGTGCCATGTGCTGCTTTCACAATGTTTTAATCGTTTTCATCCATAGCAAGCTGGAAACACAAGCAGAGTAGAGCAAACCAGTGAGTGAGTGCGGAAGCATCCGGGCCTTTGCTCTCCAGCGCCCCCTGTGGCCTGGCAGCAGCACTACACCCAGACAGCACACGCTCAGTAGCACCAGTGTGGGGGGGCAGAACATCATGACATTAGCAGTGGATCTCAAGGAGCCGCAAGCATCTCAAGGAGCCGCAAAGCATGATGGGAGGTGCGGTGAGTGAAGGCAGTCGGAGTCGGTCGTCTCTCAGAGCAGCAGGCTCAGGCCGGGATTGGCCAATGAGGTGGTCTTAGGGCCGGTAGGGCGACCAATCAGGGACAAGCACCAAGGATAAGGGGTGGGGCAGGGGAGGGGCTAAGCAAGCTGACAGACAGGACATGTTGTCATGGATACATTAAGCAGAATCACCTCACACACACTCAAACACACTCCTGACAGGAGACATTCATAGGGGTGTGTGTGTGTGTGCATATGTGTGTGTGTGCGCACGTGTGTGTGTGTGCATATGTGTGTGCGCGCATGTGTGTGTGTGCATATGTGTGTGCGCGCACGTGTGTGGGTGTGTGCATATGTGTGTGTGGGGTGGGGGGGCATATGGGAATTATTGTGACTAATTTCCTAATTTACTCACAAATCAGATTCTACCCGAGGGCTACACCCATGCAAAGATGAGCTGATGGATGCCATGGTAGTATTATGGGATGTCTGGCAGCAGAGTGGCCCAGTCAGCTGTAACACATGAAGCACACAGGCATCGCACACACACACAGACACAGACACACACACACACACACAGCACACAGGCATCACACAGCTCAAAAGCCCAGCGCACGGAGGAGAGCCGATGGCTGTGTGTGTGTGTCGCTCAGGGCTGACGTGAGTGTGTTAACGTGTGTGTTAGCATGTGTGTTAGCGTGTGTGTTAGCGTGTGTGTTAGCATGTGTGCTAGCGTGTGTGTTAGCATGTGTGTGTTAGCGTGTGTGTTAACGTGTGTGTTAGCGTGTGTGTTAGCATGTGAGTTAGCATGTGTGCTAGCGTGTGTGTTAGCATGTGTTAGCGCTGA
Organism: Setipinna tenuifilis; assembly: GCA_030347295.1. NCBI lineage: Eukaryota > Metazoa > Chordata > Actinopteri > Clupeiformes > Engraulidae > Setipinna > Setipinna tenuifilis. The sequence continues at coordinate 30,060,295 of CM059285.1, forward strand.
GATGCTCAGTAAGGCGATGGGTTGGAGGTACAAATCTGGAGGGTTCCCCACCGAGCACTGACCAATCAGACAGCTCCCCACCGAGCACTGACCAATCAGACAGCTCCACACACCCAAGATGGCCGCTGACGCTGGCCCGGCCCGGGCCCGGGTCTGGCGCAGGTTTCCGTGGACCAGGGCCAGAATCAGGGCCAGAATGAGGCCCAGCGGGGGAACAGGAAGGCCAAATGGGGCTTTACTAAAGTGAGGCTGCTTTCCTATGGTGATAGAGTATCATGTACGCATGCAGTTAAAAAGAGTCGCTAGGTTACAGCATCATTACTTACAGCAGTGGCAGGACCAGAGGACTAGCGGTAGCTGACGCAACGCAACTAACTACCCCTGACGAAGGAGACGCCATCACCACCATACTACCCCTGACGAAGGAGACGCCATCACCACCATACTACCCCTGACGGGGGTGGAGGAGAGGCTGTTAAAAAGGTGTGTTTGAGAGGGACAGGTGTGTTTGAGAGGGACACTATCTGGTTGTGGTCTTCAGCAGATGCCTACACTGCTGAAGAGGCTGAGGTGTATCTGTAGTGTAGAGACATCCAGACTCGGGGCTGCTACCCAATACAGGGCTACCCCATACAGGGCTACCCAATACAGGGCTGCCCCATCCTCTCTACCCCATCCTCTCTATCAGAGGGGATACTAGGGGATAGGAGGGGGAGGGGGAGATGGACCAGAGCAGACAACCTCTGCAGTCTTGGGGCAGCCAGGACCTGGAACATCTATGGTGCATCTCTAACAGAAGATGCTCTTCAGGACCTTCTGAAACATCTCCAGTTATGTCTAACAGAAGATGCTCTTCAGGACCTTCTGAAACATCTCCAGTTATGTCTAACAGGGGACGTTCTGCAGGCCTTCTGAAACATCTCCAGTTATGTCTAACAGGGGACGTTCTGCAGGACCTTCAGAAACATCTACGGGGCGTCTAGTGGGGGACACTCTTCAGGACGAGCCTGCAGGCCTTCATGGACACAGAGACACGCAGGAACAAGGAGACAGGACAGCAGGACAGTGGCAGAGACAGACAGGTAGACGGACAAACAGGCAGATAGATAGACAGACAGACAGACAGACAGACAGACAGGTAGTCTTTATGGCTAATGTGGTGGTACAGGAGCCCAAAGGGGACAATCAGAGCAACAGGTGGCAGAACAGACTGCCAGTCCAGATAGAGGGCGAGAGTGAAAGGAGAGGAAGAAGACAGGAGAGGAGAAGAGAGGAGAAGAGAGAGGAAGAGAGGAGAGGAGAAGAGAGGAGAGGAAAAGAGAGGAGAGGAGAGGAAGAAGAGAGGAGAGGAAAGGGGAGGAGAAGAGAGGAGAGGAGAAGAGAGGAGAGGAAAGGAGAGGAGAAGAGAGGAGGAGGGAGGAGAGGAGAGAGGAAGAGAAAAGAAGAGGGAAGCTCATTAGGGGGGAAAGAAGGGAGGAGAAGACAAGACAGGAGAGGAGAGAGCATTTAAGGCATGGAGATGAGAAAAGAGGGAGAGAAGAGAGAAGAGGGAGAGAAGAGAGAAGATGGGAGAAGAGGAGAAAAAAGAAGGGAGGAGAGGGGAGGTGAGGACAGAAGAAGAGAGGAGAGGGGAGCATGAGAAGAGGAGAAAGAGAAGGTTAGCGAGGAGACGAGGGTAGAGGAGGGGAGAGAGGCGACTCCTCTCGTCCCCTTGCCCCCCCTCCACCGCCCCGCGTCCCCTGACTCCCCATGTCCCCCGTGAGGAGGAGGTGCAGTGGGGGGAGATGGGGAGGTGCAGTGGGGGGAGATGGGGAGGTGCAGTGGGGGGAGGTTAGGTTACTCCTTGCCCTCCGCTAGTCTGTTGATCATCTCTTTGCTGTGTTTGCTGACGGGGGGGGCGGCGGGGGGGTCGAGGTCGAGGTCGAGGGAGGGGTCGGGGGGGGGCTCCAGGGAGGGGTCACCCTGCAGGCTGGTGACGGAGCTCTTCTTCCTGGGGGGCTGCTGCTGCCCCCCGGTGGCGGTCTTGTCCCGCTGCGCCTCCTTGGCTCCTCCCCTCTGCGCCTCCTTGGCTGCTCCTCTCCTCTGTCGGCCCAGGCTGCCGGGGGGGTGGGGGTGGGGGGGGGCAGGGGTGCTCCTACGGCTCTTGGACGCTGCTGCGCTCCTCTCCACCTGCTGGGGGGGGACAAGACAACAAGGCTCAGTGTGTGTGGGCAGGGGGGCATGGCTCAGTGTGTGTGTGTGTGTGGGGGGGGGGGGGGACAAGGCTTAGTCTGGGTGTGTGTGGGGGGGCAAGGCTCAGTCTGGGTGTGTGTGTGGGGGGGGGGACAAGGCTCAGTCAGTGTGTGTGTGTGGGGGGGGGGACAAGGCTCAGTCAGTGTGTGTGTGTGGGCACATGGCTCAGTGTGTGTGTGTGTGTGGGGGCACATGGCTTAGTCTGTGTGTGTGTGTGGGGGGGGGGGGCACATGGCTCAGTGTGTGTGTGTGGGGGGCACATGGCTTAGTCTGTGTGTGTGTGTGGGGGGGGGGGGCACATGGCTCAGTGTGTGTGTGTGGGGGGGGGCACATGGCTCAGTGTGTGTGTGTGAGCCGCAACAGGACCGCGCTCGGACTGACACCGTCAGGGTCCAGCCAGGCAAGCGGTCTCACCGGCCATCACCACGGCAACGCCAGCACCATGGCAACGCCAACACTACGGCAACGTCAGCACCACGGCAACGGCGGTCGAGATGGGCGGAGAAACGGCTTGCCTGGCGCACAGACAGGTGTGTGTGTGTAGGTCCGAGAAGACGAGCTGCCCGGCGGCCAAGACACACACAC
>CM059285.1:30070611-30095197 GCA_030347295.1 Setipinna tenuifilis
TTGTGTGTGCATGTGCGTGTGTCTGCATACATGCACGCGTGTGTGTGCGTGCGTGCGTGCGTGCGCGTGCGTGCGTGCGTGTGTGTGTTTGTGTGTGGAAGAGGAGGGGGGTGGGTACATTTGGTACATTTGTGTGTGTGTATGTGTGTGTATGTATATGTATGTATGTATGTGTGTGTGTGTGTGTGTATGTGTGTGTGTGTGTGTCTGGGAAAGGAGGCCCCCTCCTCATCTCCCCAGGGTGGGTGTGTGTGTGTGTGAGTGTGTGTATATGTGTGTGTGTGTGTGTGTGTGAGTGTGTGTATATGTGTGTGTGTGTGTGGGAGAGGAGCCCCCTCCCCTCCTCATCTCCCCAGGGTGGGTGTGTGTGTGATCGGAACATGAGAAGGGAGGAACAAAGCCAATGTGTGTGTGTGCATGCATGCCTGTGTGTGTGCGTGCGGGATCGATCCTGCTGCAGCTGTGTGTGTATGTGGTCATATTAGTGTGTGTGTGTGTGTGTGTGTGTGTCTGGTCATATTAGTGTGTGTGTGTGTGTGTGTGTGTGGTCATATTAGTGTGTGTGTGTGTCTGTCTGGTCATATTAGTGTGTGTGTGTGTGTGTGTGTGTGTGTGGTCATATTAGTGTGCAGGGAAGGAGGGAGCTGCAGCTTCCACATGACATCAGACCAGCAGGCAGCTACAAGACATCCCACTCTCCTCACACACACACACACACACACACACACACACACACACACACACACACATACGGGCCTGCCACCCACATTTCCTGGTGCTGTGTTACACAGGATGAATGGGGGTGTATGATGTCGGTGTGTGTGAGATGTGGGGGTGTGTGATGTCGGTGTGTGTGATGTGGGGGTGTGTGATGTCGCTGTGTGTATGATGGGAGTGTGTGATAAGGGTGTGTATGATGTGGGTGTGTATGATGTCGGTGTGTTGTGTGTGATAAGGGTGTGTGATGTGGGGGTGTGTGATGTCGGTGTGTGTGATAAGGGTGTATGATGTGGGGGTGTGTGATGTGGGGGTGTGTGATGTCGGTGTATGATGGGGGGTGTGTGTGATGTGTGTGTATGATGGGGGGTGTGTGTGATGTGTGTGTATGATGGGGGGGTGTGTGATGTGGGGGTGTGTGTGAGGGCTACTGAGCGTGTGTGTGCATGCCTGTCTGCTTTATCACAGATCTGTAGATTTCAGGGTACAGTCAGATACTTTATTGGGAAGGACACACACACACACACGCGCAGAGACACACACACACACACTTGGTTAAAGACCTAATTGGGAAGGAGACACACACACACAGTCAATGCCTTATTGGGAAGGACGCACACACCCACCCACACACACACACACACACACACAGGGACAGTCACCTGTAGCAGCTTGAGGAGCGGTCCTGCACACACACACACATACACACACACGGGGACAGTCACCTGTAGGAGCTTGAGGAGCGGTCCTGCACACACACACACACACACACACACACACACACACACACTCACCTGTAGGAGCTTCCGGAGCGGTCCTGCTTGATCTGTCTGTTGCGTGCGTCTGCGGCGGCCCTTCCTTTGCCCTCCTTCTTCCCCTCCTCTTTCCCCTCCTCCTTCTTCTCCTCCTTCCCCTTCTCCTCCTCCTCCAGCTTCCCTTCTCCGCTCGGGGCCTTCTTCTCTGTGTCCTTCTCCTCCTTCTCCTCCTTCTCCTTCCTCGGGCCTCCTTTCTGCTCCTTCTCCCTCTCCTTTGCCTCCTTCGCCTCCTTCTCCTGCTGTTTCTCCTCAATCTCACACTTCTCCACACCGGTCTCTGTCTCCCCCCCCACCACCGCCACCACCGCCTTCTCTTTGGCCGAGGTCACCGCCTTCTCTTTGGCTGGGGTCACCGCCTTCTCTTTGGCCGGGGTCACCGCCTTCTCTTTGGCCGGGGTCGGGCCACTGTCTGAGGCCTTGGTTGGGGTCTTGGTGGGGCTCACTTGGGGCTTGGGGATCCAGGGGTGGTCTCCTTTCTTGGGGATGGGCCAGGCCTTGTAGTCCTTGCTGTACTGGGACTCGTTGTTGAAGGGCGCCTCGGAGAGCTGGTAGTGGTTGCGCGGTTTGCAGCTCCGCTCCGGCCGCTGCACCTTCCACGCCCGGAAGTCCTGACGCGTCACGGAGGAGCTCGAGCCTTGCCCATCGCCCGTCAATGCGGCACTCTGAGCGTGCTGCTGAGCGGTGCTCTTGGTCGCAGCCTCAGACTGCTCGCTCCTGCCCGCGGGGGGCTCAACACCCACCGACCGCTCGCCGGCCTGTCGCTGCGGGTGCACGTGCTGCACCTCCGCTACATCCGAGTACTTGGTGAAGACCAGAGGGACCGCGATGTCCGCCTTGTCTAGCTCGCTCCAGAAGCGGTTAATGCAACACGCCCGGGTGATGCAGGGCCATGCCATGGTGTTCCGCTTAGCGACAGCACGAGCCCCTATAGCAGAACTCACCGACAGCTCGGTTATTAAACAGCACCGCGTCCCCGCGACTTCACTTCTCACCGTATAAATGAATATTAGTTATTAGAATATTAGTTATTAGAATATTAGTCCAGCACGCTCTTCCGGTGCTCCGGTATTGTCCTCTTTTCTCCAGAAACCCGACGCTGTGTTTACACGGGGGAACAATGCCGCGGTATGTTATGTAGCCTGCGTTCTGTTCTGTTCCGTTCTGCTCTGCTCGGCCGAATCCGTTGAGTTGAGTCCCGGTTATAATCTGCAGTTCCTCTGATTCGGAGGCAGACGTGGCTGGCGTGACCGCACCCGGTTGGTCAGGCTGGGATAGATGCTGAGGCTCGGCACATTGGGCATCGCATCACCTGCATCCGCCAGCAGCATCCGCCTCAGCCGCGGAGGAGGAGGAGGAGGCGACGCCCCTCACTTAACCCTTTGTGCCTTATTATGTCTGACAATCACCAAGACGGTGCGTCAAACCACCTCTTAAAACTACGGCCCCTGTTCGCACTTCACGGCTTTTAAACACCAGACATTTGCTTTGAATGTTGTATATAAAGTGATCTGTGTGAATAAAGGGGCTTTATATTGTGTTCGTGTTGTCAGAGGATAATATGACAGCCCAGCGCCACTAATTGACCAGCGGTCTCGGGCCCCACCTGGTGGCCATTGCTGGAATAGCAGCCAGTCACTGCAGCAGAACAGGTAAGGCTGGCGGGCATCTCGGGAAGCCACTCAAGGCTGCTGATAGGTCACTCAAGATGCTCATAGGCCACTCAAGGCTGCTGATTGGTCGCCCCCAGTCAGGTGGGAGGGCCTTCTGTAGTGGGCTAGTCATGAGAGGACACTTAGGCCCTCAGCCTCCTCTGCCCTTCAACCAGCAGCCAGTTAAAGTCACCCTCACACACACACACACACACACACACACACACACACACAACACTGCACCCCCCCCCCCATCACACCTGTCTTCACACAGTGTGTGTGTCCTTCAGGCCACTGATACAGTGAGACACTCAGCAAAGCTGCCCAAACACACACATGTCACAATGTAAAAAGTTTTGTTTACAGTCCCTTATAACCCACCAATTATTATAATGGAGTAGTAGTGGTAGCAGTAGCAGCAGTAGTAGTAGTAGTAGTAGTAGTAGTAGTAGTAGTAGCAGCAGTAGTAGTAGTAGTAGTAGTAGCAGTAGTAGTAGTAGTAGCAGTAGTAGTAGCAGTAGTAGTAGTAGTAGTAGTAGCAGTAGTAGTAGTGGTTGTAGCAGCAGCAGTAGTATTCATACTACTACTACTGCTAGTACTACTGCTGCTGCTGCTACTACTACTACAGTGGCAGTAGTAGTAGTAGCAGTAATAGTAGTAGTAGCAGCAGTAGTAGTAGTAGTAGTAGTGATATGTGTGTGTGTGTGTGTGTGTGTGTGTGTGTGTGTGTGTGTGTGTGTGTGTGTGTGTAGCAGTGCCAGTGTGTCCCCATGCGGGTGGAGTTGGTCTGTGTGAATGATAACTGTGTGTAGGAGATCTCCGGGTGATGGGAGGTCCGAGGTGTGTGTGTGTGTGTGTGTGTGTGTGTGTGTGTGTGTTGCAGAGGTAGGGAGTCACAGAAGGACTATATCAGTACTTGCTGAGGATCAGCTGTGTGTGTGTGTGTGTGTGTGTGTGTGTGTGTGTGTGTGCGTGCACACGCGTGCGTGTGTGTGTGTGTGTGTGTGTGTGTGTGTGTGTGTGTGTGTGTGTGTTGCAGGTGTCACATAAGGACTGCATCAGTAGCTGAGACGGCGGCAGTCCTCAGCTCACCAGTGTGTGTGTGTCTGCACTCACCTCCTCAGCCACCCCTCGCCTTCCACGACACACACACACACACACACACACACACACACACACACACACACACAGCTGATATCTAAGCGATGGAGGCCAAATCATCTTTGGATTTCAGCATCCTGCAGGGTAAGGCCGTTTTAGAGTCTCTCTCACACACACGTCATATTTATATTTATATTCATATTCATATTTATATTCATATTCATATTCATATTTATATTTATATTTATATTTATATTTATATTTATATTTATATTTATATTTATCGTATTTCAGTTCAGTTCTGCGTGGACACACTGCTAAATAAATTGTTGCCAGTGTGTAGTGTGTTTCTGTGTTTCTGTGAATACTGTGGCTGTACTTTTGTTGGGAGCAAAATTCTTATTTCATTTGAAGATGTTTCCTTAACTTCTGGTGACATATCAGGACCACATTTTTGTACTTTTAAATTATATCTTTCCATGTGAGAAGTCTAAAGATATAACACTTTAATACAATGTAAAAGTAGGTGTAAGCTGTACACTGCCTACTTTACATTGTAAAAGTGTTATATCTTTAGACTTCTCCCATGGAAAGATATAATAAAAAAGTACAAACATGTGAGGGGTGTACTCACTTTTGTGACATACTGTACATATATCATGTGTACATATAATATATACATAAGTCATATAGACATATAGCATGTATACAGTATATATACATAAGGCATATAGACATATAGCACCTTGAGTTACTCATCATGGGCAGGCATGACGACTCTGGTGTGTGAGCTCACCACACAGGGACACACACACACACACACACACACACACACACACACACACACAGGCAGAGCTACAGACAGACACACACACACACACACAGGCAGAGATAGAGACAGGCAGACAGACACACACACAGGCTCTGGTGTGTGAGCTCACCACACAGGGAGTGTAGAGGGAGTAGAGTGGGAGTATAGAGTGTAGCGGTAGTATAGCGGGAGTATAGAGGAGAATAGTAGAGGGAGTATAGTGGGAGTATAGAGGGAGTAGAGTATAGTGGGAGTATAGAGCACTTTCAGCTGCTCAGGGGAACATGATCTGATTTCCAGCTCAGAAGATGCCCTGCAAAATCTGATAGTTTCATTTATCTAGTTTTGTTGGATGACTTGAAATGTCGCACACACACACACACACACACACACAGACACACACACACAGACACAGACACACAAACAGCTGTGGTAGAGAGCACACACACACACACACACACACACACACAGATGTATATATGTGTCTGTCTGTATCTCTGCCTGTGTGTGTGTGTGTATCTGTCTGTATCTCTGCCTGTGTGTGTGTGTGTGTGTGTGTGTGTGTGTGCGCTCTACCACAGTTGTTTGTGTTTGTGTGTGTGTGTGTGTGTGTGTGTGTGTGTGTGTGTGTGTGTGTGTGCGTGCGTGCGACATTTCAAGTCATCCAACAAAACTAGATAAATGAAACTATCAGATTTTGTCTGTATCTCCGCCCATGTGTGTGTGTGTGTGTGTGTGTGTGTGTGTGTGTGTGTGTGCTCCTCTGGCCGTCTCTGTGTGCATGACTTTGCAATCTCAGGCTGCCTGTCAGTCCCCATGATGTCGTCTGCATGGAGTGTGTGTGTGTGTGTGTGTGTGTGTGTTTGCCTTCTGCTCTGCTTCTGCATGGTGTGTGTGTGTGTGTGTGTGTGTGTGTGTGTGTGTGTGTGTGTTTGCATTCTGCTCTGCTTCTGCATGGTGTGTGCGTGTGTGTGTGTGTGTGTGTGTGTGTGTGTTTGCCTTCTGCTCTGCTTCTGCATGGTGTGTGTGTGTGTGTGTGTGTGTTTGGCTTCTGCTCACGGGGATGAAGTCTGGCTCTCTCTCTCCCCCTCCCTCCCTCTCTATCTCCCCCCCCCCTCCCTCCCTCTCTCTCTCTCTCTCTCTCTCTCTCTCCCCCTCCCTCTCTCTCTCTCCCCCTCCCTCCCTCTCTACCCCCCCCCCCTCTCTCCCTCTCTCTCTCTCTCCCTCTCTCTCTCCCTCTCTCTCTCTCTCCCTATCTCTCTCTCCCTCTCCCCCTCCCTCTCTCTCCCTCTCTCTCTCTCTCTCTCTCTCTCTCTCCCTCTCTCTCACTCTCCCTCCCTCTTTCGTCTCTCTGTCTCTCTCTCCCTCTCTCTCTCCCTCTCCCTCTCTCGCTCCCTCTCTCTCTCTCCCCCTCTCTCTCTCCCCCTCTCTCACTTTCTCACTCTCTCTCTCTCCCTCACTCTCCCTCTCTCTCTCCCTCTCTCTCTCTCCCTCCCTCCCTCTCTATCTATCCCTCCCTCTCTCTCCCTCTCTCTCTCCCTCTCTCTCTCCCTCTCCGCAGGTGTGGGCAGTAGTGTGGGTTCGTGTGTCCTGGCTGCCCTGAGACACCTGCTGTCCATCCGCGGCTCCTCGAGCGACGCCACGGCAACCAGGAGCGACGCCACGGCAACCAGTCTGCTCCAGAGCAGCGCCACGGCAACCAGGAGCGACGCCACGGCAACCAGTCTGCTCCAGAGCAGCGCCACGGCAACCAGTCTGCTCCAGAGGCTGGCAGTGCTGCAGTACATCCTGTCATTCCTCTTCATGGGTGAGTCTCACTACACTACTACACTACACTATACTACACTACACTACACTACACTACACTACAGCTCCATCACTACACTACACTATACTACACTACTACACTACACTACACTACAGCTCCATCACTACACTACACTATACTACACTACTACACTACACTATACTACACTACTACACTACACACACTACACTACACTACTACACTACACTACACTACACTACACTACACTACACTACATTACACTACACTACACTACACTACAGCTCCATCACTACACTACACTATACTACACTACAGCTCCATCACCACACTACTCCTGGACACATTAACAGGCATCCCACCTCCCGCCACATTTGAAAAGTGACTCCTGCACAGCCGCAAGCTGCTCAAAGCTCCCCAACTCAAATATCTTCAGCTAAGTAGGACAGGTGACCGATGCAGCAAGTGACAGGGAGACCGGCGGAGTGTGTGTGTGTGTGTGTGTGACAGGGACACAGGCGGAGCGAGGGAGAGTGAGTTATTTCTGCAGACATGATAGACAACCTCTGTCTCTTTCATTAGGCTATTCAGCTATTGGCAAACAATATATTTTCCAGTGGGGGTGGGAGGGGTGGGACAGGCGATATTGACCCCCCCCCCCATATTTACAGTCTTTACGATCAACATGAAGTGATTGCCAGATTTTTCCGTTAAATATTACAAATGTCTGTTGAAGGGTTTTGGTCCTGCAAAATCTACATTTGCACATCACTGATTTGCAGAATGTAGACTGTGCAGCTGTAACTTGTACAGCTTGTCTATGGAGTTGCACCCTAAAAATAGCCTCTACATCCTGAAATAAACTGGAGCTGCTGTGTGTGTGTGTGTGTGTGTGTGTGTGTGTGTGTGTGTGTGTGTGTGTGTGTGTGTGTGTCTGTGTGTGTGTGTGTGTGTGTGTAGGTCCAGTGTGTATAGTGCTGCTGGTCTACCTGCTCTACACACCGTGCTGGTGGGTCACTGCACTCTACTGCCTGTGGCTGCTGCTGGACTGGGAATCCCACAAACAAGGCAGGACCACACAGCCATAGCATAACATAGCCATAACATAATATAACCATAACATAGCCATAGCATAGCCATAACATAGCCATAGCCATAACATAGCCATAGCATAGCCATAACATAGCCATAGCCATAACATAGCCATAGCATAGCCATAATATAACCATAACATAGCCATAGCATAGCCATAACATAGCCATAGCCATAACATAGCCATAGCATAGCCATAACATAGCCATAGCCATAACATAACCATAGCCATAACATAATATAACCATAACATAGCCATAGCCATAACATAACATAACATAGCCATAGTCATAGGATAACATAGCCATAGCATAACATAGCCATAACATAGCCATAGTCATAACATAACCATAACATAATATAGCCATAACATAATATAGCCATAACATAACATAGCCATAACATAGCCATAACATAGCCATAACATAAAATAGCCATAGCATAATATAGCCATAGCCATAACATAGTCATAGGCATAACATAGCCATAACATAAAATAGCCATAACATAATATAGCCATAACATAGCATAGCCATAGCATAATATAGCCATAACATAACCAGAACATAGCCATAACCAGAACATAGCCATAACCATCATATAGCCATAGCCATAACATAGCCATAGCATAGCCATAGCATAATATAGCCATAACATAATATAGCCATAACCAGAACATAGCCATAACATAGTCATAGGCATAATATAGCCATAACATAACCATAGCCATAGTCATAGCATAACATAGCCATAGCTATAACATAACATAACCATAACATAACATAGCCATAACATAACCATAACATAGCCATAACATAGCCATAGCATAGTATAGCCATAACATAGCCATAGCATAATATAGCCATAACATAACCATAACATAACCATAACATAGCCATAACATAGCCATAGCATAATATAGCCATAACATAGCCATAGCATAATATAGCCATAACATAACCATAACATAGCCATAGCCATAACATAGCCATAGCATAACCATAACATAGCCATAACATAGCCATAGCATAATATAGCCATAACATAGCCATAGCATAATATAGCCATAACATAACCATAACATAACCATAACATAGCCATAACATAGCCATAGCATAATATAGCCATAACATAGCCATAGCATAATATAGCCATAACATAGCCATAACATAACCATAACATAGCCATAGCCATAACATAGCCATAGCATAGCGTAGCCATAGCTCAGGAGTGTCTCCATGGAGAGCAGGTGTGTGTGTGCAGACTGCTGTAGTGGCTCAGAGTGTGATAAGTGTGTCATGTGATTGACAGGTGGCCGGAGGTGTGAGTGGGTGAGAAACTGGCGGGTGTGGCGTCACCTCTGCGACTACTTCCCCATTCGCGTGAGTACCTGCACACCTCACACCTGCACACCTGCACACCTCACACCTCACACCTGTATGCCTCACACCTCACACCTCACACCTCACACCTGTATGCCTGTCTTCCCTATGGGCTTCACTATTCGTAAGTACTGCACACCTATTTGCGTGAGGGCCGGGTGGGGGTCGGGCTTGGGGGGCATCTAAGTACACTAAGTACAGACATGTGCACATATTAACATGTTTAGTTCATGAGTTTAACGACATTCATTTGTTCAGTCACAGAGTCTATCTCAGCGGCTCCAGCACCATGTAACACGTGTAGTTCATGAGTTCCGTAATATTCCTGACTTCGGTCACTGATTAGAGAGACTGTTCACTCAGTGATTAGAGAGCCGCATCAGCGGGGCATTGCGTTGTTGTGTGTGTGTGTGTGTGTGCATGTGTGTTTGTCAGACCTGTCTCCCGGGGAATCCCATTGCGTTGTTGTGACATTGCATTGTTATGTCACTTTGAGCTGCATCTTGTATGTATGAACTGTGCTATACAAGTAAAGGTTATTATTATTATTATTATTATTATTATTATTATTACTATCTGTTGTGATGAGGTCATGTGCATATTGTGTTCCTAGCTGGTGAAGACCTGTGATCTTCCCGCCGACCGGAACTACATCCTGGCGTTCCACCCGCACGGAATCTTCTGCTTCGGAGCGCTCGCCAACTTCGGCACGGAGGCCAACGGATTCTCACAGAAGTTTCCCGGAATAACGCCATTCGTGGCCACGCTGTCAGGGAACTTCCTGCTGCCCATCGCTAGGGAATACTTAATGTCTTTAGGTACACACACACACACACACACACACACACACACACACACACTCGCTAGGGAATACTTAATGTCTTTAGGTACACACACACACACACACACACACACACACACACACTCGCTAGGGAATACTTAATGTCTATAGGTACACACACAGACACACACACACACACACACACACACACACACACACACTCGCTAGGGAATACTTAATGTCTATAGGTACACACAACGCTTTGACAACACCCCCAAACACACACACACACACTGACTAGGGAATACTTAATGTCTATAGGTACACACACACACACACACACACACACACACACACACACACACTCGCTAGGGAATACTTAATGTCTTTAGGTACACACACACACACACACACACACACACACACACACACACTCGCTAGGGAATACTTAATGTCTATAGGTACACACACAGACACACACACACACACACACACACACACACACACACACACACACACACACTCGCTAGGGAATACTTAATGTCTATAGGTACACACAACGCTTTGACAACACCCCCAAACACACACACACACACTGACTAGGGAATACTTAATGTCTATAGGTACACACACACACACACACACACACACACACACACACTCGCTAGGGAATACGTAATGCCTTTGAGGTGTGTGATTGTGATGTCTCCTGTCTCTTAGGTGTGTGACTGTGTGTGTGATCTGTCCTGTGTCTCAGGTGTGTGTGTGTGTGTGTTCTGTCCTGTGTCTCAGGTGTGTGTCCTGTCACCCATGACACCATCGACTTCCTGTTGTCCCGTAGCGGTGTGGGCGTTGCCGTGGTGATCGCGGTGGGCGGGGCATCAGAGTCCCTCAGCAGCATTCCGGGACGGAACCAGATCACCCTGCGGAACCGCAAGGGCTTCGTGCGCAAGGCCCTCAAGCACGGGTGTGTGTGTGTGTGTGTGTGTGTATGTGTGTATGTGTGTGTGTGTGTGTGTGTGTGTGTGTGTGTGTATGTGTGTGTGTGTGTATGTGTGTGTGTGTGTGTGTGTGTGTGTATGTGTGTGTATGTGTGTGTGTGTGTGAGGCCCTCAAGCACGGGTAGGCTGTGTGTGTGTGTGTGTGTGTGTGTATGTGTGTGTATGTGTGTGTGTGTGTAAGGCCCTCAAGCACGGGTAGGGTGTGTGTGTGTGTGTGTGTGTGTGTGTGAGGCCCTCAAGCACGGGTAGCGCACCGGGGGGGATATTAGGGTTAGACGTGTGTGTGTAAGGGCAGTGAGAGGTGTGTGTGTGTAAGGCTGGTGTGTGTAAGGGTGGTGAGAGGTGTGTGTGTAAGGCCGGTGTGTGTAAAGGTGGTGTGAGGTGTGTGTGTAAGGCCGGTGTGTGTAAGGGCGGTGGGACGCTATCACGGTGGGAGGTGTGTGTGAGGGGGATGGGGATCTATGTTGGAGGCCTTGGGAGGTGTGTGTGTGTGTGTGTGTGGGAGTGGTATACGTATCAAAAGTACTGTTGTTGCTTTCGCAGCATCCTTGAGAGAGTGTGTCAGATCTGAGTGTCCTTGAGAGAGAAAGTGTCAACGCTGACATTGCTGCCCTGAGCTACAGACTAGCCCAAACTGCTGATAAAAAACCCTTATTCTCAAGCTAGCCAATCAAAAACCCTTATTCTCAAGCTAGCCAATCAAAAACCCTTATTCTCAAGCTAACCAATCAAATCCCCACAGCCCTCCTCCCACTGAGAAGTCAGCCAATCAGCACACTACAACCTGCCCTTTGTCTTAAAGCACTGGATGAAGCAGCACAGCAGGGCAGTGTGTGAGACTCGAAGCTAATGCTGTAGCAGCCTTGTTAGCGTTAGCTGTAGCCTTGTTAGCTAGTGCTGTTGCCTTGTTAGCGTTAGCTGTAGCCTTGTTAGCGTTAGTTGTAGCCTTGTTAGCTAATGCTGTTGCCTTGTTAGCGTAAGCTGTTGCGTTGTTAGCTAGTGCTGTAGCCTTGTTAGCTAATGCTGTAGCCTTGTTAGCTACTACTGTTGCCTTGTTAGTGTAAGCTGTTACCTTGTTAGCATAAACTGTTGCCCTGTTAGCTAGTGCTGTAGCCTTGTTAGCGTAATGCTGTAGCCTTGTTAGCTAATGCTGTAGCCTTGTTAGCATAAGCTGTTGTCTTGTTAGCGTAAGCTGTTGCCTTGTTAGCTAGTGCTGTAGGCTTGTTAGCGTAAGCTGTTGCCTTGTTAGCGTAAGCTGTTGCTTTGTTAGCTAATGCTGTAGCCTTGTTAGCTAATGCTGTTGCTTTGTTAGAGTAAGCTGTCAACTTGTTAGCTAGTGCTGTCGCCACATTAGCTGATGCGGTTGCCCTCCTGGCCTGCAGGGCGGCGCTGGTGCCCGTGTTCTCCTTCGGGGAGGGCGATGCGTACGAGCAGGTGCGGTTTGCGGACGGCTCGCGGTGCCAGTGGCTGCAGCGGCGGCTCCAGAAGACTCTGGGCTTCGCTCTCTGCCTCATCCAGGGCTGCGGCCTCCTCGCACCTCACAGCTGGGGACTCATGCCCTTCCCCCGCCCCATCACCTCCGTAGGTGAGCACACACACACACCCCCACCTCATAACCTCTGTAGGTGAGCACACACACACACACACACCCCCACCTCATAACCTCCGTAGGTGAGCACACACACACACACACACACCCCATCACCTCCGTAGGTGAGCACACACACACACACACACACCCCATCACCTCCGTAGGTGAGCACACCCCCTTCCCCCGCCCCATCACCTCCGTAGGTGAGCACACCCCCTTCCCCTGCCCCCATCACCTCCGTAGGTGAGCACACACACACACACACACCCCATCACCTCCGTAGGTGAGCACACACACACACACCCCATCACCTCCGTAGGTGAGCACACACACACACACACACCCCATCACCTCCGTAGGTGAGCACACACACACACACACACCCCCACCTCATAACCTCTGTAGGTGAGCACACACACACACACACACCCCCACCTCATAACCTCTGTAGGTGAGCACACACACACACACACACCCCCACCTCATAACCTCCGTAGGTGAGTACACACACACACACACACCCCCACCTCATAACCTCTGTAGGTGAGCACACACACCCTTCAGCTGACCCATCACCAGTCAGTATGCACGCTCTTACACATCACATCACAACACACACACACACACACACAGGGATGTAGAGTGTATGAAGGTCATGTGTTGTGTGTGTGGTGTGTGTGTGTGTGTGTGTGTGTGTGTGTTCTGACCCAGTTGGAGAGCCCATCCGTGTCCCCCAGGTGAGCGAGCCGAGCCCGGAGCAGGTGGATCAGTACCACGCGCTGTATGTGGACGCCCTGACCCGCCTCTTCGAGAGACACAAGACCCGCTTCGGACTCACACACACCGACACACTCCACATCCAGTGAAGACCCAAACACCTTCAGACTCACACACACCGACACACTGCACATCCAGTGAAGACCCATTCGGACTCACACACACACACCTGCTCCACCTTAAAGACCCAAACACCTTCAGACTCACACACACACACACCTGCTCCACCTTAAAGACCCAAACACCCTTGGACTCACACACACACACCTGCTCCACATCCAGTGAAGACCCAAACACCTTTGGATGCATACACACAGACCCGCTCGACCCAAACACCTTTGGACACACACACACAGACCCACTTCGGACTCACACACACACACCTGCTCCACATCCAGTAAAGACTCACATCGGACTGACGCTCACATGACCCTCTATCCTTCAGCATGACCTCAGCACACACACACATGCGGCTCACTCTCAGGGCCTCAGCACACACACACACACACACACACATGCGGGTCACTCTCCAGGTCTCAGCACACACACACACATGCGGGTCACTCTCAGGGCCTCAGCACACACACACACACACACACACATGCGGTCACTCTCAGGCTCACTGTAAGGGTCTCAGCTGCTGTGTGGGCAGCACTCTCTTCAGACCAACACTATGTAACACAACACACCACACACACACACACACACACACACACGCGCACACACACACACACACACACACACACACACACACACACGCGCACACACACACACACACACACACACACACACACACGCGCGCACACACACACACACACACACACACACACACACACACACACACGCGCACACACACACACACACACCACACACACACACACACACACACACACACACACACCACACAGTACATGACCTTCATACACTCTACAGCCCTGTGTGTGTGTGTGCTATGCTATGCACTATGTAACTTCTCTCCACTATTCGATTTTTATCGGCCGTGTCATATGATGCAGTCACATGGCGGGTGGGTAAACACAAGTAGAAAACACACACACACACTCACACACACACACACACTCACACACACACGCACACTCACACACACATGCACACACACACTCACTCACACACACACGCACACTCACACACACATGCACACACACACGCACACTTACACACACACACACACACACACACATGCACACACACACACACACACACACACATGCACACACACACACTCACACACACATGCACACAGGGCTGTAGAGTGTATGGAAGGTCATGTATTGTGAAGTAGAAAACACAAGTAGAGAATACAGTGTAGACAGAGAAGCGCTTCAGAGTATCACTGCTGACTGGAGCACGGCTGACTGTGTGACTGTGTGAGTGTGTGAGTGTGTGACTGTGTGAGTGTGTGACTGTGTGACTGTGTGGCCTCCAACTCCACAGTATGCGCCAGCAGGGGCCAGCCAATGGAGCTCTGGGGACGTGTGGGAGACTCTGTGCCCTTTAGCCTGCCTTGCCCAACTCTAAAGCACTTTGAGCTGCATCTTGTATGTATGAACTGTGCTATACAAGTAAAGGTTATTATTAATATTATTATTATTATTATTATTATTATTATTATTCAGGTAGCTGGTCCACTAGTTTTACACTAAGACCTTTCATATTGCTGCTTTAAAAATAGCCCACTGCTGAATACTCTTAAAGACACTTTCTACATTCTCACAAACAGAATCCCAGGGAACAGGGTTGAGCGGATCCTCCTTTGCAGTGCCCACGGCTCAGTACTGTATAGCCCTGATGTGTGTGTGTGTGTGTGTGTGTGTGTGTGTGTGTGTGAGTGTGTTTTGATGGGGAGAGGGGGAGAGGGGCAGTGTATAGCCCTGCTGTGGGGATGGGGAGAGGGGCTCTGCACTGTATAGCCCTGGTGTGTGTGTGTGAGTGTGTGTGTGAGTGTGTGTGTGTGTGTGTGAGTGTGAGTGTGGATGGTGAAAGGTCTGTTTACACTCAGAGGCACCAGGGAACAGACACTGTAACTTTCCATCTGCAGATCAGTCAGAGCTGGACTATCACCGCTCACCCCTCAGTGCAACACTGTTCAAAACCGCAGACTATTCAACAAGCAGTCACACCATATCATATATCATTTATACTGTATGTCCTCTCATGTCACTTTATATGTGGCTTTTACTGTAAATATACAAACAATTTGTGTGAAAGACACATTTCTTTAGATGAAACTAAAATGTACTTTTTGTAAATAACTGATTTGTTTACAAAACATCTGTGGTAATAAACAAAAATATTTTGAATGTATGTGTTTTATTTCATTATAGTATCAAGAGTATGTAGTGTTTGTGATCAATAAGCGAATGGAAGTGTAGGACAGCTTAGTTTAGGCTGAAGACTATGAAGACTATGGCCATCTCAAACACTTTAAGTCATTTAAGGATGTAGGGAACTCACTGCCACACACACACACTCACTGCCACACACACCCACACACACACTCACAGCCACACTCACACACACACACACTCACACACACACACACACTCACTGCCACACACACACTCACACTCACTGCTGGACATGTAGGGGACTCACTGCCACACACACACACACACTCACTGCCACACTCACACACACACACACACACTGCCACACACACACACACACACACTCACAGCTGGACATGTAGCAGAACTGGAATTCTGTCAGTGGGTAAAGGTAGCAAGGGTGGTAGAGTGGGGGGGGTCAGTAGAGTGGGGTAGGAGGTAAAGCAAGGCGCTGGGGGGTCAGTAGAGTGGGGGGGTCAGTAGAGTGGGGCAGGAGGGGTAGGGGGTGAAGGTAGAAAGGGGCTTGGGGGGGGCGGGGAGTAGAGTGAACAAAGTACTACACTGAGCCAGAGGGACAAAAGGCCAGCGGTGTGTGTGAGGAGTGTGTGTGTTATTATCACTGTGTGTGTGTGTTATCATTGTGTGTGTGTGTTATCACCGGCCTGTAAAGAATGCTGTTACTACATGTATGGTGATTATGTAATACAAACCAAACTCCACCATACTGCTCCAACTTCTGCTTCCTGATCTATGAAAGTGCCACACCACTGTTCAACACCCCCATCCTCAAGCCAGCCAATCAAACCCCCCCCAGACCTGCCCTCACTGAGAAGCCAGCCAATCAAAAATCCCACACCCCTGCCGTCAGTGAAAAGCCAGCCAATCAAAAATCCCTCAGCCCTGCCCTCACATTATTAGTTTGTTTTTTTTATCCGACCATGTGGAGATATTTAGTTCTTGGGGTCAGAGGGAGATATTTAGTTCTTGGGATCAGAGGGCTGCAGGTTTGATTCTTGTGTCAGTAGGACAAATATGGGAATGAGCATCAATAGCCAGCACACTCCTAAACCCTCATTCCTAAACCCTCATGAAGTGCCCTTGAACAAGGCATCTAACCCCACACTGCTCCAGGGGGACTGCCTGTCCTTCTACCTCATTCACTGTAAGGCATCTAACCCCACACTGCTCCAGGGGGACTGTCTGTCCCTCTACCTCATTCACTGTAAGGCATCTAACCCCACATCAGTCTCCCCTGCACACACTCATAGAGCCACAGCATGTATCCCAACAATTTTATTGTCACAGGAGTCATTTTACCAAACCTGATTTAAATTACCATCATTTTTTAATACAAAGGTTTTTTTTATGACATAAAAAAAAAAAAAATCAGAACAGAAGTCAGTCTGTCAGTTTTACATTCCGCTCCTTCAGTACTTTGGTGCTGTTGGGTCCTGAGCACACACACACACACACACACACACACACACACACACACACACAAACGGACAGACGGACAAACAGACAGACAGGCAGATGGACAGACAGACAGTGTGTGCCCTAGTGTGTCTCAGAGTGGCTGGAGGTCCGTGCGGTGGGGGGGTGGTCCGTGTACTGGGTGCTGTGTGCTGTGGGGGGGGTGGGCCTGTATGTACTGGCTGCTCTGGGGGGGGTGGGCCTGCGTGTACTGGGCGGCGATGGGGTCCAGGTCAGTCAGCAGGTGGGCCTGCGTGTACTGGGCGGCGATGGGGTCCAGGTCAGTCAGCAGGTGGGCCTGCGTGTACTGGGCGGCGATGGGGTCCAGGTCGGTGAGCAGGTGGTGGTTGAGGTGGAGGAACGCCAGGCCGGGGCAGCGCAGGGGCACAGGTGTGTTGTCCAGGTAGGCTCGGAGACGAAGACGCTGCTGCAGGAGCCCCTCACCTGTGCCCCCCCCCTCCCCCTCCTCCCCCCGCAGCAGCGGCAGCGTGCACAGCACCCTGAGGAAGGCGTTGACGTTGGGGAAGAATCGGACGTCGGGCAGCCGTAGCGTCTGGGCGATGGTGTTGGGGAGCGCGACCTCTCGACCCCGGTGCTTCCACTTGATTCGCCAGCAGTGCAGCTCCGCCCCCAGAGTGTCGGGGGTCGGCAGGTCGCCGCGGTAACCCTGGGCGTGGGCCTCCTCGGCCGTGTTGAACTTGAGCTGGCCCATAACGGCCGGCACCAGCGACAGACACCTGAGCGCCCGCAGGTGACCCTCCGAGAACAGCGCCCGCACTTCCTGGATGACGCACTGCATGATGGGAAGAGTCAGGTGCTGCTTGTAGTAGGCCTCGGGGGGGAGGGGGGCGTCGGTGGCTGCGTCAGCGTTGGGGGAGGGGGGGGGGCGGATGCCTCAGCAGGGAAGAGCGGGGTCGGGGGGCCACGCACGGCGAGATGCCCATGGCCCCCGCCAGAGTGACCGCCTCCTCGAACCAGAACTCGTGGTAGACGTCCAGATTGTCGAGGACCTCAGTGAGCGCGTGCAGCACGGCGGTCAGGCTGCTGGCGGCCAGGAACACGTCCAGTGGCGCCCCCTGCAGGTTGCGTCCGAAGGCGCGCGTGAAGCCCAGCGCATTCTTCAGCGTCACCAGCGTCACCACCACCTCAAAGTCCGACAGCGTCTCCGACAGGGCCAAGGCCTCCTGTGTGTGGTCGTCATAGCAACGCTCGCCCCCCCCCTCACCATCGCCCACCCCCTGGCCTCCCCCCCTCCCCCTCCAGTGCGTCCAGCCACAGCGTGAGCGGCTGCAGAAGCTCCACCCCCACCTCGAAGGCCTCGTGCGTCTCTGTCCAGCGAGAGACACACACGCGCCTCAGAGCCCCCACCCTCTCGGGGTCCCCACCCCCCCACAGCACACCCCCCACCCTCGCCACCCCTGCACGCACCCCCCCGCACCCCAGCAGCAGGGCCTGCATCCGCTCCAGCGTCGCCATGACGACCCGCACGGGGGCCAGGGGCATGCGGAGGGCCAGGTGGACGTTGAGGGCGCGGCTGGACTGGGGGGTCAGTATGGCCATAGGGTACCTGTCGCACAGGTGACGCCCCCCCGCCCGCACCACACCTGACCAGGGCCCCCCAGCGGAGTGCGCCTGACCGCGGCAGTGTTCCATACAGAGCCCCCAGGCCCCAGTCACCTGAGCCTCCAGGTGTGCGGCCAGCGCTGCCCCCTCCCCCTCCTCCCCCTCCTCGTCCCTGCGCCCCCCCACAGGCAGAGCCAGCAGACCCACCAGCTCCTCACGCAGGACGTTGGTCCGGTCCACGAACCGCAGGAAGACGGGCAGCCGCATGGCGCCGGTGGGGGTGTCTCCAGGGGGGGGGTCTGAGGTGGGGGGGTCTGATGTGGGGGGGTCGGGGGGGAAGTCTGCGGGCTCGTCCGTGACGATGGAGAAGAAGGAGGCGTCTTGCACCTCCTGCAGGAGTCTCTCCCGCGCCGCCTCCTCCAGGAAGGCCAGCACCCTCCTGCGCTCCCCGGGGGGACACAACTCCTCGTTGACCGCCGCCCCCTCCAGCCGCCGCCCCAACGCCCCCCCCGCATCCCCCCCCCCGCTCACACGAGCCTCCAGCAGCGCCTGCAGGTTACTGGGCACGAAGGCCGCATTGGCCTCCTCTTCCTCCTCCTGCTCCTGCTCCTCTTCCTCCTCCTTTTGCGTCTCCCCCAGCGCCTCCCTGCGCCCCACTGGCCCGTGGGGGGGTATGCCCTGCCTCCCCATCAGCAGGAGCGTCTCCATGAGGGCCTTCACGTACTCCTGCTCCTCCCTCTGCTCCTGGCTCAGTACGGGGGCCTCCTCCTCCTCCGCCGCCCCCCCCTCCGTCTGCGTCCCCTCCGGCACACACGTGCGCTCGCTCTTGCAGTGCAGCTGCTCGATGGAGGACTCCACTGGGGGGGGGGCAGAGGGGGGGGGGGGGGGGGGGGGGGGGGGGAGTGTTTTAGGAGACATGTTTGTGTAGAACTAGACTGCATTCCCGCAGAAAATGCAAAAAGTGTGCTTGCATTTTAGCATAGTTAGCATTGCTAGCAATGTTAGCATAATAGCTTCATAAATAGCTTCAGTTAATATAGCTACACAACATTGTAAGCACAGTGAATTACTTCACATTTTTAGCATAGTTAGCATAATTAGCATTGTTAGCATTATTAGCACTGTTAACATAACTGCTACCAAATACTAGCTGAGTTAACTAATAGTCAGGGTCAGTTTTTCAAAAATATGAACCCTGGAGGCAAATCGTGTCAATCCAGTGATGTTTTTGTAGTGTTGGTGTTGACCAAGACATTGAAAATTATTTTCTGTGGATCTTGAAAAGTCAGTCAAAATGTTAAAAAACGTTGATAATACAAGGGTCCCTGCATTGAAATTGGCTGCCTGCCAATGAGTTAAGCATTTTCTTCAAATCTGATCTTAAATCTGAGTACACCATTGGGTTCCCCATGTATGAAAACACAAAAAATGATGCCATATTCAAATGTATACCTTGTTTAGTTCAAAAGAAAAGTGATTGTGAGATTTTTATCTGGAGGCGGCGGTCATATTGGATTTTGACCCGTTTGAGGCATTTCGGTACATTTTTGAGCCCGGCATACAGCAGATTTGGATTCAGCACCCTTGAATACCCCTAAATCAGTTGTATGCCAAAAATTAACA
The DNA here is from genome assembly GCA_030347295.1 of Setipinna tenuifilis. Taxonomy (NCBI): domain Eukaryota; kingdom Metazoa; phylum Chordata; class Actinopteri; order Clupeiformes; family Engraulidae; genus Setipinna; species Setipinna tenuifilis. Next base: position 30,091,122 of record CM059285.1, read on the forward strand.
CGATTTGCCTCCAGGACCTTAAATAAGCATCTTTTCAGAAATTCTGCCTAGACTATAAGTAACACTGTTAACCCAGTTAATTACTTTGCATTTTAGCATAGTTAGCATTGCTAGCACTGTTAGCATAATGGCTAAATAGCCTCAGCTAATATAGGTACACAACACTGTTAGCACAGTTAATTACTTCATATTTTAGCATAGTTAGCATAATTATCATTGTTAGCATTATTAGCTTTACTGCTAACGAATACTAGCTGAGTCAACCAAGTAACACTTTTAACTCAGTTAATTATTTTGCATTTTAGCATAGTTAGCATAACTAGCATTGTCCTGTCCTGTCCAGTTTAAGTAGTTGCCGCATCAAAATTTCACAGGTCACAGTCAGATCCCAGACCTCTCTTACAAAGTTTAAATCAAGTTTCTAGGTTAAACGGTTGAGGTTTGATCATTTAAAACTTCAGACATGCACCCTGACCTGTTTACAGTAAGATGATGAAATGTATGGCAAAATCCCATAGACTGTCTGACACCATTTTTAAACTGTTCTGCCTCAAACAGTTTAAGTTAAGTTGCCACATGAAAATTACACAGGTCACAGTCAGATCCCAGACCTCTCTTACAAAGTTTAAATGAAGTTTATAGGTTAGGCGGTTGAGTTTTAATCATTAAAAAACCGAGTGGAGGTTAGAGTGATTGCAGAGCTCACTCTAGCTGCTAGAGTGGAGCAGTGTACTGTGACATCATCAGCCTGAACATTCCGCCATTCATTTTCAATGGCGGAAAAGTTGCAGAAAAACGACAATAACGGACGAACGACAAGAGGTACGGTATAGGGAAAGGTGGGCGGTGAAAAATTGGGTGAAAAATTTTGTGTTGAAGAATCGCGGTGAATAATAAGAAATGGTGGGATAACAATAAGTGTGCTCTGCAAGCACACTTAACTATTAGGTGACATGTTTTTGTACAATTACTTTAGCTGACATAATTGTGTTTCAAATACTCTGACACTGACACACACACACACACACACACACACACAGGCAGGCAGCATTGCACATGCAGGCATACACACACACACACACACAGGCAGGAGTGCGTTGCACTCACATCTCCTCTCCTTGATCCTCCTGATGTCCTCGTCTGTCTGTAAACACACACACACACACACACGGTCATTTAGGTGACATTGGGTTAGACATAATGTGGTGTGGCCATAGGTGACAGTGGGTCAGGCATAGTTGACAGTGGTGTGGCCATAGGTGACATTGGGTTACGCATAGGTGACATTGGTTTAGGCATGGGTGACAGTGGTATATTCATAGGTGACAGTGGGTTAGGCACAGGTGACATTGGGTCAGGCATAGGTGACAGTGGGTCAGGCATGGGTGACAGCGGTTAAGGTATAAGCGATGTGGGTTAGACATAGGTGACAGGGGTGTGGCCATAGGTGACAGGGGTGCGGCCATAGGTGACAGTGGGTCAGGCCATAGGTGACAGGGGTGTGGCCATAGGTGACAGTGGGTCAGGCCATAGGTGACAGGGGTGTGGCCATAGGTGACAGTGGGTCAGGCCATAGGTGACAGGGTTGTGGCCATAGGTGACACTGGGTCAGGCACAGGTGACGTACCAGCTCCTTGATGCGCTTGCGGTGTCGGCTGTGTGGGTTGTTGAGGTGGCTCGTCAGGTCAAAGATGGTGGGGATGGCCGTCTCCCTCAGCACCGTCCGGTACGGGCTCTGTCACCGCAGGAGGGCGCAGAGTTAGCATACAGACAGACACACAGACAGACAGACAGACAGACAGTGTGTGCTCTGTCACCGCAGGAAGGCCGTGGAGTTAGCATACGTGCTCATCATTACATTACATTAACATTACATTACAGTACATTACATTTACATTACATTACGGCCGTTACCCAACAACATTCCTCATCGTTTTTTTTATAGTTGCTGATAAAGTTGGTTCATATTTCTGTGTATCATATAAGTTACATTTCACCTTCGGACTCTCACACTTAACACAGACCTCATCTCACCCCTCACACACACCTTCTCCTCTCACACACCTCATCTCACCCCTCACACACACCTCCTCCTCTCACACACCTCCTCTTACACCTCACTCAGACCTCCTCCTCTCAAACCCAACACAGACCTCCTCCTCTCACCCCTCACACACACCTCCTCGTCTTACACCTCACACACACCTCTCACACACACCTCCTCCTCTCACACACCTCCTCCTCTCACCCCTAACTCAGACCTCCTCCTCTCACACCTCACACACAGACCTCCTCTTACACCTCACTCAGACCTGCCCCTGCACCCCCCACACCTGCCCCCCCCAGAGAGGCCCTTACGGTCTTGCAGATCATGGCGGGCTCGAAGTGCTTGGCACAGAGGCGGTAGTGCTTGTTCAGCTGGTCGGGCGTCTTGGTCTCCAGGTCAGCTCTCCTGCAGTTCTCCACCCACAGCCTGCATCTAGACACACACACACACACACACACACACACACACACACACAGTCTCCAGGTCAGCTCGTCTGCAGTTCTCCACCCACAGCCTGCAACTAGACACGGGCAGAGAGGGACGTGGGTGTGTAAGGGCAGTGGAGGTGTGTGTGTAAGGCCAGTGTGTGTAAGGGTGGTGTGAGGTGTGTGTGTGTAAGGCTGGAGTGTGTAAGGCCGGTGTGTGTGTGTGTAAGGCCGGTGTGTGTAAGGGCAGTGAGATGTGTGTGTGTAAGGCCGGTGTGTGTAAGGTGGTGAGAGGTTGTGTGTGTGTAAGGCCGGTGTGTGTAAGGGTGGTGGGAGTGGTGTGTGTAAGGCCAGTGTGTGTAAGGTGGTGTGAGGTGTGTGTGTGTAAGGCCGGTGTGTGTAAGGGTGGTGTGTGTGTGTAAGGCCCGTGTGTGTAAGGGCAGTGAGATGTGTGTGTGTAAGGCCAGTGTGTGTAAGGGTGATGGGAGGCTGTCACGGTGGCATGCCCACTTCATCATTACATCACAGCACACTTAGCAGACGCTTTTATCTAAAGACACTTGCAATAGAAGACACAGATCAAGCTACAGGTATGCAGGTGAGAACAGAGTGAGAGAGAATGTCGAGTATGTGCATCATGATGTGATCATGTTTACATATGGGATGGGAAGTCTTCAATGATAATTTGCTACGAGAAAGTAAATGGGATCCATCCACACACAGTAGGTCTCTTCCTGCAAGGAGCATTTCCCACACAGCATCTTACTGATTTGAGCATGACTGAATTACAAAGTTGTCTTAGTCGACGGTCAGTTAGCCCTGGTCAGCTTGAAAAAGCACAGTAAATGGTAAGGCAATGTGAAGGTTATTTGGGAGCACATATCTCATGAATGATATCGACAAACACGTAAAATGTTGCTATTTTTGTAATTAAAACGTCGAAAGAAAGCTTTTCACTGTATGCCCTTGGCACCCCTACCACGGTCTAAGCGAATGTAACAGAAATTTTTTAACCTGGATGATGCCAAAACTTCTGACTCAGACTCAATGCGGCCAGCACTGAAACATTGTAACGTTTAGCATTTCACACGCATGCCTGTGGACCTGTAAACAAACTCATGTCGAGATCACGCCGTCCGGCACAGCAGCGCGGTCAGCAATCAGCGTCATATACAAGAGACTTAAGGCGCCGAGCAATGTAAACACCTAAACGTTTAACTAGCTGACGTTAACTGGACAAAACTTACAGCTGAAGTTAACTACGATGTCATGTTTCGGCTAAACCGTAAGCTGTACTGAACAGTATTAAAGCATGTCAAAGCAAAGACATTGTAGCGCAGGAATAGCTACCTCTCAGGGTCTCTCGGAAACCTGAAGAATGCCAAGTTGGACTGCGTGCTCTTTCTTGTACAGTTCGGGGCCGCGCAAAAATTCGGCATTGTGATTGTGAGTAGCTTATTTAGCCGACTAGCTAGTTGTACCTAGCTAGCTAGCCGTATGTATACATGAACGACCCTGTGACTATTGCAGTGTTGGGGTCCAGCGCCCACAGACTAACCATGAGGTTTGTAATTCAAACAGTTCCTTGTCGAGTCGTCAGTGAA
>CM059285.1:30100297-30105297 GCA_030347295.1 Setipinna tenuifilis
CTCCCTCCCTCTTTCGTCTCTCTGTCTCTCTCTCCCTCCCTCTCTCTCCCTCACTCTCTCTCTCTCTCTCCCTCTCTCTCTCCCTCTCTGCAGGTGTGGGCAGCAGTGTGGGTTCGTGTGTCCTGGCTGCCCTGAGACACCTGCTGTCCATCCGCGGCTCCTCGAGCGACGCCACGGCAACCAGGAGCGACGCCACGGCAACCAGTCCACTCCAGAGTGACGCCACGGCAACCAGTCTGCTCCAGAGTGACGCCACGGCAACCAGGAGCGACGCCACGGCAACCAGGCTGCTCCAGAGCGACGCCACGGCAACCAGTCTGCTCCAGAGGCTGGCAGTACTGCAGTACATCCTGTCCTTCCTCTTCATGGGTGAGTCTCACTACACTACTACACTACACTACACTACACTACACTACACTACACTACACTACACTACAGCTCCATCACTACACTACTCGTGGACACATTAACAGGCATCCCACCTCCCGCCACATTTGAGAAGTGACTCCTGCACAGCCGCAAGCTGCTCAAAGCTCCCCAACTCAAATATCTTCAGCTAAGTAGGACAGGTGACCGATGCAGCAAGTGACAGGGAGACTGGCGGAGCGAGGGAGAGTGAGAGAGGGAGACCGGCGGAGCGAGGGAGAGTGAGTTATTTCTGCAGACATGATAGACAACCTCTGTCTCTCTCATTAGGCTATTCAGCTATTGGCAAACAATATATTTTCCAGTGGGGGTGGGAGGGGTGGGACAGGCAATATTGACCCCCCCCCCCCATATTTACAGTCTTTACGATCAACATGAAATGATTGCCAGATTTTTCCGTTAAATATTACAAATGTCTGTTGAAGGTTTTGGTCCTGCAAAATCTACATTTGCACATCACTGATTTGCAGAATGTAGACTGTGCAGCTGTAACTTGTACAGCTTGTCTATGGAGTTGCACCCTAAAAATAGCCTCTACGTCCTGAAATAAACTGGAGCTGCTGTGTGTGTGTGTGTGTGTGTGTGTGTGTGTGTGTGTGTGTGTGTAGGTCCAGTGTGTATAGTGCTGCTGGTCTACCTGCTCTACACACCGTGCTGGTGGGTCACTGCACTCTACTGCCTGTGGCTGCTGCTGGACTGGGAATCCCACAAACAAGGCAAGACCACACAGCCATAGCATAACATAGCCATAACATAGCCATAACATAGCATAGCCATAACATAGCCATAACATAACATAGCCATAGCATAATATAGCCATAGCCATAACATAGTCATAGGCATAACATAGCCATAACATAATATAGCCATAACATAGCCATAGCCATAACATAATATAACCATAACATAGCCATAGCCATAACATAACATAGCCATAGCCATAGCATAACATAGCCATAGCATAACATAGCCATAACATAGCCATAGTCATAACATAACCATAACATAATATAGCCATAACATAATATAGCCATAACATAACATAGCCACAACATAGCCACAACATAGCCATAACATAGCCATAACATAGCCATAACATAACATAGCCATAGCATAATATAGCCATAGCCATTACATAGTCATAGGCATAACATAGCCATAACATAATATAGCCATAACATAGCATAGCCATAGCATAATATAGCCATAGCATAACCAGAACATAGCCATAGCCATAACATAGCCATAGCTATAACATAGCCATAACCATCATATAGCCATAGCATAGCCATAGCATAGCCATAGCATAGCCATAGCTATAACATAGCCATAGCCATAACATAGCCATAGCATAGCCATAGCATAATATAGCCATAACATAGTCATAGCCATAATATAGCCATAACATAATATAGCCATAACCAGAACATAGCCATAACATAGTCATAGGCATAACATAGCCATAACATAACCATAGCCATAGTCATAGCATAACATAGCCATAGCTATAACATAACATAACCATAACATAACATAGCCATAACATAGCCATAGCATAATATAGCCATAACATAGCCATAGCATAATATAGCCATAACATAACCATAACATAACCATAACATAGCCATAGCCATAACATAACATAGCATAGCCATAGCTCAGGGCTGTCTCCATTGGAGAGCAGGTGTGTGTGTGCAGAGTGGTGGCTAAGAGTGTGATAAGTGTGTGATGTGATTGACAGGTGGCCGGAGGTGTGAGTGATGTGATAAGTGTGTCATGTGATTGACAGGTGGCCGGAGGTGTGAGTGGGTGAGGAACTGGCGGGTGTGGCGTCACCTCTGCGACTACTTCCCCATTCGCGTGAGTACCTGCACACCTCACACCTCACACCTGCACACCTCACACCTGCACGCCTCACACCTGCACGCCTCACACCTCACACCTGCACACCTGTCTACCTCTCACACCTCACACCTGCACACCTGCACGTCTCACACCTGCACACCTCACACCTGTATGCATCACACCTGCACACCTCACACCTGCACACCTACACACCTGTCTTCCCTATGTGCTTCACTATTCGTAAGTACTGCACACCTATTTGTGTGAGGACCGGGTGGGGGTCGGGCTTGGGGGGCATCTAAGTACACCAAGTACAGACATGTGCACATATTAACATGTTTAGTTCATGAGTTTAACGACATTCATTTGTTCAGTCACAGAGTCTATCTCAGCGGCTCCAGCACCATGTAACACGTGTAGTTCATGAGTTCCGTAATATTCCTGACTTCGGTCACTGATTAGAGAGACTGTTCACTCAGTGATTAGAGAGCCGCATCAGCGGGGCATTGCGTTGTTGTGTGTGTGTGTGTGTGTGTGTGTGTCAGACCTGTCTCCCGGGGAATCCCATTGCGTTGTTGTGACATTGCATTGTTATGTCACTTTGAGCTGCATCTTGTATGTATGAACTGTGCTATACAAGTAAAGGTCATTATTATTATTATTATTATTATTATTATTACTATCTGTTGTGATGAGGTCATGTGCATATTGTGTTCCCAGCTGGTGAAGACCTGTGATCTTCCCGCCGACCAGAACTACATCCTGGCGTTCCACCCGCACGGAATCTTCTGCTTCGGAGCGCTCGCCAACTTCGGCACCGAGGCCAACGGATTCTCACGGAAGTTTCCCGGAATAACGCCATTCGTGGCCACGCTGTCAGGGAACTTCCTACTGCCCATCGCTAGGGAATACTTAATGTCTTTAGGTACACACACACACACACACACACACACACACACACACACACACACACACACTCGCTAGGGAATACTTAATGTCTATAGGTACACACAACTCTTTGACAACACCCCCAAACACACACACACACACACTGACTAGGGAATACTTAATGTCTATAGGTACACACACACACACACACACACACACACACACACACACACTGACTAGGGAATACTTAATGTCTATAGGTACACACAACTCTTTGACAACACCCCCGAACACACACACACACACTGACTAGGGAATACTTAATGTCTATAGGTACACACACACACACACACACACACACACACACACACACTCACTAGGGAATACGTAATGCCTCTGAGGTGTGTGATTGTGATGTCTCCTGTCTCTTAGGTGTGTGACTGTGTGTGTGATCTGTCCTGTGTCTCAGGTGTGTGATTGTGTGTGTGATGTCTCCTGTGTCTCAGGTGTGTGTCCTGTCACCCATGACACCATCGACTTCCTGTTGTCCCGTAGCGGTGTGGGCGTTGCCGTGGTGATCGCGGTGGGCGGGGCATCAGAGTCCCTCAGCAGCATTCCGGGACGGAACCAGATCACCCTGCGGAACCGCAAGGGCTTCGTGCGCAAGGCCCTCAAGCACGGGTGTGTGTGTGTGTGTGTGTGTGTATGTGTGTATGTGTGTGTGTGTGTATGTGTGTGTGTGTGAGGCCCTCAAGCACGGGTAGGCTGTGTGTGTGTGTGTGTGTGTGTGTGTGCAAGGCCCTCAAGCATGGGTAGGGTGTGTGTGTAAGGCCCTCAAGCACGGGTAGGGTGTGTGTGTGTGTGTGTGTGAGGCCCTCAAGCACGAGTAGGGTGTGTGTGTGTGTGTGTGTGTGTGTGTGTAAGGCCCTCAAGCACGGGTAGGGTGTGTGTGTGTGTGTGTAAGGCCCTCAAGCATGGGTAGGGTGTGTGTGTGTGTGTGTGTGTGTGAGGCCCTCAAGCACGGGTAGGGTGTGTGTGTGTGTGTGTGAGGCCCTCAAGCACGGGTAGCGCACCGGGAGGGGATATTAGGGTGGGAGGTGTGTGTGTGTAAGGCTGGAGTGTGTAAGGGCAGTGAGAGGTGTGTGTGTAAGGACAGTGTGTGTAAGGGCGGTGGGACGCTATCACGGTGGGAGGTGTGTGTGTGAGGGGGATGGGGATCTATGTTGGAGGCCTTGGGAGGTGTGTGTGTGTGTGTGTGTGTGTGTGTGGGAGTGTTATACGTATCAAAAGTACTGTTGTTGCTTTTGCAGCATCCTTGAGAGAGAGTGTCAGATCTGAGTGTCCTTGAGAGAGAAAGTGTCAAAGCTGACATTGCTGCCCTGAGCTACAGACTACCCCGTACTGCTGATAAAAAACCCTTATTCTCAAGCTAGCCAATCAAAAACCCTTATTCTCAAGCTAGCCAATCAAATCCCCACAGCCCTCCTCCCACTGAGAAGTCAGCCAATCAGCACACTACAACCTGCCCTTTGTCTTAAAGCACTGGATGAAGCAGCACAGCAGGGCAGTGTGTGAGACTCGAAGCTAATGCTGTAGCAGCCTTGTTAGCTAGTGCTGTAGCCTTGTTAGCTAATGCTGTTGCCTTGTTAGCGTAAGCTGTTGCGTTGTTAGCTAGTGCTGTAGCCTTGTTAGCTAATGCTGTAGCCTTGTTAGCTACTACTGTTGCCTTGTTAGTGTAAGCTGTTACCTTGTTAGCATAAACTGTTGCCCTGTTAGCTAGTGCTGTAGCCTTGTTAGCGTAATGCTGTAGCCTTGTTAGCTAATGCTGTAGCCTTGTTAGC
>CM059285.1:30110297-30122797 GCA_030347295.1 Setipinna tenuifilis
GACAGACGGACCGACAGACAGGTAGACACATACACACACAGACAGACAGACAGGCAGATGGACAGACAAGCAGACAGACAAACAGACAGTGTGTGCCCTAGTGTGTCTCAGAGTGGCTGGTGGTCCGTGCTGGGGGGGGGGTGGTCCGTGTACTGGGTGCTGTGTGTGGGGTGGGCCTGTATGTACTGGCTGCTCTGGGGGGGGTGGGCCTGCGTGTACTGGGCGGCGATGGGGTCCAGGTCAGTCAGCAGGTGGGCCTGCGTGTACTGGGCGGCGATGGGGTCCAGGTCGGTGAGCAGGTGGTGGTTGAGGTGGAGGAACGCCAGGCTGGGGCAGCGCAGGGGCACAGGTGTGTTGTCCAGGTAGGCTCGGAGACGAAGACGCTGCTGCAGGAGCCCCTCATCTGTGCCCCCCCCCTCGGCCCCCCCCTCCCCCCGCAGCAGGGGCAGCGTGCACAGCACCCTGAGGAAGGCGTTGACGTTGGGGAAGAAGCGGACGTCGGGCAGCCGTAGCGTCTGGGCGATGGTGTTGGGGAGCGCGACCTCTCGACCCCGGTGCTTCCACTTGATTCGCCAGCAGTGCAGCTCCGCCCCCAGAGTGTCGGGGGTCGGCAGGTCGCCGCGGTAACCCTGGGCGTGGGCCTCCTCGGCCGTGTTGAACTTGAGCTGGCCCATGACGGCCGGCACCAGCGACAGACACCTGAGCGCCCGCAGGTGACCCTCCGAGAACAGCGCCCGCACTTCCTGGATGACGCATTGCATGATGGGAAGAGTCAGGTGCTGCTTGTAGTAGGCCTCGGGGGGGAGGGGGGCGTCGGTGGCTGCGTCAGCGTTGGGGGAGGGGGGGGGCGGATGCCTCAGCAGGGAAGAGCGGGGTCGGGGGGGCACGCACGGCGAGATGCCCATGGCCCCCGCCAGAGTGACCGCCTCCTCGAACCAGAACTCGTGGTAGACGTCCAGATTGTCGAGGACCTCAGTGAGCGCGTGCAGCACGGCGGTCAGGCTGCTGGCGGCCAGGAACACGTCCAGTGGCGCCCCCTGCAGGTTGCGTCCGAAGGCGCGCGTGAAGCCCAGCGCATTCTTCAGCGTCACCAGCGTCACCACCACCTCAAAGTCCGACAGCGTCTCCGACAGGGCCAAGGCCTCCTGTGTGTGGTCGTCATAGCAACGCTCGCCCCCCCCCTCACCATCGCCCACCCCCTGGCCTCCCCCCTCCCCCTCCAGTGCGTCCAGCCACAGCGTGAGCGGCTGCAGAAGCTCCACCCCCACCTCGAAGGCCTCGTGCGTCTCTGTCCAGCGAGAGACACACACGCGCCTCAGAGCCCCCACCCTCTCGGGGTCCCCACCCCCCCACAGCACACCCCCCACCCTCGCCACCCCTGCACGCACCCCCCCGCACCCCAGCAGCAGGGCCTGCATCCGCTCCAGCGTCGCCATGACGACCCGCACGGGGGCCAGGGGCATGCGGAGGGCCAGGTGGACGTTGAGGGCGCGGCTGGACTGGGGGGTCAGTATGGCCATAGGGTACCTGTCGCACAGGTGACGCCCCCCCGCCCGCACCACACCTGACCAGGGCCCCCCAGCGGAGTGCGCCTGACCGCGGCAGTGTTCCATACAGAGCCCCCAGGCCCCAGTCACCTGAGCCTCCAGGTGTGCGGCCAGCGCTGCCCCCTCCCCCTCGTCCCCCTCCCCCTCCTCCCCCTCCTCGTCCCTGCCCCCCCCCACAGGCAGAGCCAGCAGACCCACCAGCTCCTCGCGCAGGACGTTGGTCCGGTCCACGAACCGCAGGAAGACGGGCAGCCGCATGGCGCCGGTGGGGGTGTCTCCAGGGGGGGGGTCTGAGGTGGGGGGGTCTGATGTGGGGGGGTCGGGGGGGAAGTCTGCGGGCTCGTCCGTGACGATGGAGAAGAAGGAGGCGTCTTGCACCTCCTGCAGGAGTCTCTCCCGCGCCGCCTCCTCCAGGAAGGCCAGCACCCTCCTGCGCTCCCCGGGGGGACACAACTCCTCGTTCACCGCCGCCCCCTCCAGCCGCCGCCCCAACGCCCCGCCCACATCCGCGGCCCCCGCCCCACTCACACGAGCCTCCAGCAGCGCCTGCAGGTTACTGGGCATGAAGGCCGCATTGGCCTCCTCCTCCTCCTCCTCCTCCTGCTCCTCTTCCTCCTCCTTTTGCGTCTCCCCCAGCGCCTCCCTGCACCCCGCTGGCCCGTGGGGGGGTATGCCCTGCCTCCCCATCAGCAGGAGCGTCTCCATCAGGGCCTTCACGTACTCCTGCTCCTCCCTCTGCTCCTGGCTCAGTACGGGGGCCTCCTCCTCCTCCGCCGCCCCCCCCTCCGTCTGCGTCCCCTCCGGCACACACGTGCGCTCGCTCTTGCAGTGCAGCTGCTCGATGGAGGACTCCACTGGGGGGGGGCAGAGGGGGGGAGGGGGGGGAGTGTTTTAGGAGACATGTTTGTGTAGAACTAGACTGCATTCCCGCAGAAAATGCAAAAAGTGTGCTTGCATTTTAGCATAGTTAGCATTGCTAGCAATGTTAGCATAATAGCTTCATAAATAGCTTCAGTTAATATAGCTACACAACATTGTAAGCACAGTGAATTACTTCACATTTTTAGCATAGTTAGCATAATTAGCATTGTTAGCATTATTAGCACTGTTAACATAACTGCTACCAAATACTAGCTGAGTTAACTAATAGTCAGGGTCAGTTTTTCAAAAATATGAACCCTGGAGGCAAATCGTGTCAATCCAGTGATGTTTTTGTAGTGTTGGTGTTGACCAAGACATTGAAAATTATTTTCTGTGGATCTTGAAAAGTCAGTCAAAATGTTAAAAAACGTTGATAATACAAGGGTCCCTGCATTGAAATTGGCTGCCTGCCAATGAGTTAAGCATTTTCTTCAAATCTGATCTTAAATCTGAGTACACCATTGGGTTCCCCATGTATGAAAACACAAAAAATGATGCCATATTCAAATGTATACCTTGTTTAGTTCAAAAGAAAAGTGATTGTGAGATTTTTATCTGGAGGCGGCGGTCATATTGGATTTTGACCCGTTTGAGGCATTTCGGTACATTTTTGAGCCCGGCATACAGCAGATTTGGATTCAGCACCCTTGAATACCCCTAAATCAGTTGTATGCCAAAAATTAACACGATTTGCCTCCAGGACCTTAAATAAGCATCTTTTCAGAAATTCTGCCTAGACTATAAGTAACACTGTTAACCCAGTTAATTACTTTGCATTTTAGCATAGTTAGCATTGCTAGCACTGTTAGCATAATGGCTAAATAGCCTCAGCTAATATAGGTACACAACACTGTTAGCACAGTTAATTACTTCATATTTTAGCATAGTTAGCATAATTAGCATTGTTAGCATTATTAGCTTTACTGCTAACGAATACTAGCTGAGTCAACCAAGTAACACTTTTAACTCAGTTAATTATTTTGCATTTTAGCATAGTTAGCATAACTAGCATTGTCCTGTCCTGTCCAGTTTAAGTAGTTGCCGCATCAAAATTTCACAGGTCACAGTCAGATCCCAGACCTCTCTTACAAAGTTTAAATCAAGTTTCTAGGTTAAACGGTTGAGGTTTGATCATTTAAAACTTCAGACATGCACCCTGACCTGTTTACAGTAAGATGATGAAATGTATGGCAAAATCCCATAGACTGTCTGACACCATTTTTAAACTGTTCTGCCTCAAACAGTTTAAGTTAAGTTGCCACATGAAAATTACACAGGTCACAGTCAGATCCCAGACCTCTCTTACAAAGTTTAAATGAAGTTTATAGGTTAGGCGGTTGAGTTTTAATCATTAAAAAACCGAGTGGTGGTTAGAGTGAGGGCAGAGCTCACTCTAGCTGCTAGAGTGGAGCAGTGTACTGTGACATCATCAGCCTGAACATTCCGCCATTCATTTTCAATGGCGGAAAAGTTGCAGAAAAACGACAATAACGGACGAACGACAAGAGGTACGGTATAGGGAAAGGTGGGCGGTGAAAAATTGGGTGAAAAATTTTGTGTTGAAGAATCGCGGTGAATAATAAGAAATGGTGCTCTGCAAGCACACTTAACTATTAGGTGACATGTTTTTGTACAATTACTTTAGCTGACATAATTGTGTTTCAAATACTCTGACACTGACACACACACACACACACACACACACACAGGCAGGCAGCATTGCACATGCAGGCATACACACACACACACACACAGGCAGGTAGCGTTGCACTCACATCTCCTCTCCTTGATCCTCCTGATGTCCTCGTCTGTCTGTAAACACACACACACACACACACACGGTCATTTAGGTGACATTGGGTTAGACATAATGTGGTGTGGCCATAGGTGACAGTGGGTCAGGCATAGTTGACAGTGGTGTGGCCATAGGTGACATTGGGTTACGCATAGGTGACATAGGTTTAGGCATGGGTGACAGTGGTATATTCATAGGTGACAGTGGGTTAGGCACAGGTGACATTGGGTCAGGCATAGGTGACAGTGGGTCAGGCATGGGTGACAGCGGTTAAGGTATAAGCGATGTGGGTTAGACATAGGTGACAGGGGTGTGGCCATAGGTGACAGGGGTGCGGCCATAGGTGACAGTGGGTCAGGCCATAGGTGACAGGGGTGTGGCCATAGGTGACAGTGGGTCAGGCCATAGGTGACAGGGGTGTGGCCATAGGTGACAGTGGGTCAGGCCATAGGTGACAGGGTTGTGGCCATAGGTGACAGTGGGTCAGGCACAGGTGACGTACCAGCTCCTTGATGCGCTTGCGGTGGCGGCTGTGTGGGTTGTTGAGGTGGCTCGTCAGGTCGAAGATGGTGGGAATGGCCGTCTCCCTCAGCACCGTCCGGTAGGGGCTCTGTCACCGCAGGAGGGCGCAGAGTTAGCATACAGACAGACACACAGACAGACAGACAGACAGACAGACAGACAGTGTGTGCTCTGTCACCGCAGGAAGGCCGTGGAGTTAGCATACGTGCTCATCATTACAGTACATTAACATTACATTACATTACATTACATTAACATTACATTACATTTACATTACATTACGGCCGTTACCCAACAACATTCCTCATCGTTTTTTTTATAGTTGCTGATAAAGTTGGTTCATATTTCTGTGTATCATATAAGTTACATTTCACCTTCGGACTCTCACACTTAACACAGACCTCACCTCACCCCTCACACACACCTCTTCTTCTCACACACCTCACACACACCTCTCACACACACCTCCTCCTCTCACACACCTCCTCCTCTCACCCCTAACTCAGACCTCCTCCTCTCACACCTCACACACACCTCCTCCTCACACACACCTCCTCTTACACCTCACTCAGACCTCCTCCTCTCAAACCCAACACAGACCTCCTCCTCTCACCCCTCACACACACCTCCTCGTCTTACACCTCACACACACCTCTCACACACACCTCCTCCTCTCACACACCTCCTCCTCTCACCCCTAACTCAGACCTCCTCCTCTCACACCTCACACACAGACCTCCTCTTACACCTCACTCAGACCTGCCCCTGCACCCCCCACACCTGCCCCCCCCCCCCCCCCCCCCCAGAGCGGAGGCCCTTACGGTCTTGCAGATCATGGCGGGCTCGAAGTGCTTGGCACAGAGGCGGTAGTGCTTGTTCAGCTGGTCGGGCGTCTTGGTCTCCAGGTCAGCCCTCCTGCAGTTCTCCACCCACAGCCTGCATCTAGACACACACACACACACACACACACACACACACACACACACACACACACACACACACACACACACACACACACACACACAGTCTCCAGGTCAGCTCGTCTGCAGTTCTCCACCCACAGCCTGCAACTAGACACGGGCAGAGAGGGACGTGTGTGTGTAAGGGCAGTGGGAGGTGTGTGTGTGTAAGGCCAGTGTGTGTAAGGGTGGTGTGAGGTGTGTGTGTGTGTAAGGCTGGAGTGTGTAAGGCCGGTGTGTGTGTGTGTAAGGCCGGTGTGTGTAAGGGCAGTGAGATGTGTGTGTGAGTAAGGCCGGTGTGTGTAAGGTGGTGAGAGGTGTGTGTGTGTAAGGCCGGTGTGTGTAAGGGTGGTGGGAGGTGTGTGTGTAAGGCCAGTGTGTGTAAGGTGGTGTGAGGTGTGTGTGTGTAAGGCCGGTGTGTGTAAGGGTGGTGTGTGTGTGTGTAAGGCCCGTGTGTGTAAGGGCAGTGAGATGTGTGTGTGTAAGGCCAGTGTGTGTAAGGGTGATGGGAGGCTGTCACGGTGGCATGCCCACTTCATCATTACATCACAGCACACTTAGCAGACGCTTTTATCTAAAGACACTTGCAATAGAAGACACAGATCAAGCTACAGGTATGCAGGTGAGAACAGAGTGAGAGAGAATGTCGAGTATGTGCATCATGATGTGATCATGTTTACATATGGGATGGAAGTCTTCAATGATAATTTGCTACGAGAAAGTAAATGGGGATCCATCCACACACAGTAGGTCTCTTCCTGCAAGGAGCATTTCCCACACAGCATCTTACTGATTTGAGCATGACTGAATTATCAAAGTTGTCTTAGTCGACGGTCAGTTAGCCCTGGTCAGCTTGAAAAAGGCACAGTAAATGGTAAGGCAATGTGAAGGTTATTTGGGAGCACATATCTCATGAATGATATCGACAAACACGTAAAATGTTGCTATTTTTGTAATTAAAACGTCGAAAGAAAGCTTTTCACTGTATGCCCTTGGCACCCCTACCACGGTCTAAGCGAATTGTAACAGAAATTTTTAACCTGGATGATGCCAAAACTTCTGACTCAGACTCAATGCGGCCAGCACTGAAACATTGTAACGTTAGCATTTCACACGCATGCCTGTGGACCTGTAAACAAACTCATGTCGAGATCACGCCGTCCGGCACAGCAGCGGTCAGCAATCAGCGTCATATACAAGAGACTTAAGGCGCCGAGCAATGTAAACACCTAAACGTTTAACTAGCTGACGTTAACTGGACAAAACTTACAGCTGAAGTTAACTACGATGTCATGTTTCGGCTAAACCGTAAGCTGTACTGAACAGTATTAAAGCATGTCAAAGCAAAGACATTGTAGCGCAGGAATAGCTACCTCTCAGGGTCTCTCGGAAACCTGAAGAATGCCAAGTTGGACTGCGTGCTCTTTCTTGTACAGTTCGGGGCCGCGCAAAAATTCGGCATTGTGAGTAGCTTATTTAGCCGACTAGCTAGTTGTACCTAGCTAGCTAGCCGTATGTAATACATGAACGACCGCTGTGACTATTGCAGTGTTGGGGTCCAGCGCCTCACAGACTAACCATGAGGTTTGTAATTCAAACAGTTCCTTGTCGAGTCGTCAGTGAACATATCACTAACCCCATCAAAAAACAACCGCCCGATTAAATTAGATCTTAAACCCTCAACACACTCCAGCATTGGGCTTACTGCTTCTCTATTTCCCATAATGCATTTCTCTGCACCATACAGTTGACTGAGCGGAGGAAGATGGTGAGCTTCACTATGCAGTGAAGGAATATTATCTATATGGCCCTTGTAGTTATTAAAGTAATGTTGTTGGTAATGTTTTTTCGAAAGACTTAGAGCAGATTCTGAGCCCAAACACCAGTGTACTCTCAGACATAGATAGACTCTATGCTCTCAGGTCCATAGTAAGATGTCCTGGCTCGTGACATCTTACAGCTAGCCCACTAACACCAACAGCGGCTAGCCACTCTAAGGGATTAAAGGCGTTTGAGCCACCTATTTGAGATGTCAATATTAAAATTATAGGCAGAAGCAGTAAAAGTCAAACATGGGTTAACACTGAGTTCACAAATAAATCCGTGAACCTTTGGGGTAGAGAGGTCTAAACTACAGGCATTGTTAGCTTAGCAACTAACCGCTGAGAAAACGTAACCAACATATAGCGCCACGACCAATTGAATGTCGATGAAAATACAAAAGAAAGCGATGCAGTTGCGAAAATACATACAATAGAAAACTAAACAGAGTAACATGTATCATTTAATTTGTAATATCAGCGAGTGGAAGTGCGGCGGGCTCGTTGGTCTAGGGGTATGATTCTCGCTTAGGGTGCGAGAGGTCCCGGGTTCAAATCCCGGACGAGCCCTACTTTTTGCCTTTTTTCGGTGAAAATCATGAAGGAAGGGTTTTCACTCTGTTAAATAATACTATTTTGTGAATGGTAGGAGATATCCGAACTTGAATTTGTGTTTAAGGCATGCCTGGCAAAAATACTCAGAAATGTTTTAAAAGTTAGGGCCACAACACTTTTGAAAAATATGGTGAACAGCAGATGAAATTTCATCATGTATTAATACACCACATGGTAGACCAGGCAACAGAACAGGGCCTTAGAAAAAACCTGGGCTCGTCCGGGATTTGAACCCGGGACCTCTCGCACCCGAAGCGAGAATCATACCCCTAGACCAACGAGCCACAATTGATTGCCTCCGTCTTTGTATTCGTCTTTAAATGTTTCTGAATGAACTTTTTATCCTCATTTTTCCCTCTCGCGATTTCCCCATTGTGCGAATACGTGGATCCATTGTAAGCATGTAGGTGTATTTGTAGGCTATATGAGTGTGTAGAAGTGAACGTGTTTTTCCAGTTGAAAGACATAAAACGTGAGGACTGTTCACACGGCACTGAGTGTCCCACTGACGTGGCTACGCCATGACCAATGAAAACACGCGTAGCCCAGCACACACAGACGTCATGTGATCGCAACACATTCAAAACAGGAAGAAAAAGGCGCAGAGCAAGTGAATTAAGGTCTTTTTATATATCATACATAAGACTGTTTGAATATAATACAAAGGGCATTATCATATACACAGCAAAGTCTTGACTAGATCTTACAATCTGTGGACACATGTACGTTTCCTTTCCTCATGCTGTTCAACTATATAGTGCATGTCGCATGTCAAAAAGCCAGGAAAAAAACAAAGTCAAGTGAGTCAAAAAAAAAGAAGAAAAGAAAGGGAAAAAAAGATGGAATTCAGAGAACTTTAGTTATTTGTTGAGATGATTTTTGATGACCAACAATTTTACCTTATTTTTATGTGCATTCAAATAACAGCCTTTTTAATGGAGAACAGACCTCTTCAACAATAAAATTTCTCGTACAACCAAAAAGTAAAGGTTGGTGGATATACATGCATTAAGTATATACCCTGTGAGCATTATGGTAAGGCAGATCTGATCTGGCCCTCTCTCTGCCCGGCAGCACACACCCTACCTTTAGTGGCGTCCAGCACGGGGCATGACCTCTGACCTCTCACCTCTGCCCTCCGCCCAGACCAGACAAGTTAAGCCATTGACTAAAATCACAGAAGTTCCTCTACTGAATGGTAACCAAATCGTCGTCAAATGGAACATACCAGCAGGAGCAAAATGTAGTGAGTTCTATACTTCCTCTTTATTAAAAAAATATAAATATATACATAAATTCTATTTCCACTATTAAAAAGGGGCTGCATCTCATGAGATCCGCACTAAATCAGATGCCATTCGGGAACAGCTGAATCAGGTGCACACTTAAAAGTCTCTCTGTTATTTTTTAAATTTTTTTATTTTGGAATGTTTTTATGTGAACACCAGCAAAACTACTAGAATTTATTTTTCCTTTCAAATGGTTAAAGATATATAGAGATAGAAAACAACTGCAATCAACCTAACATTCAGATAACCCATAGTCCTGTACCCTTAGCCTTTCAATGGGGATTGTTGGTTTCTTTAAACATAATCACGCCAGTGTGGAGGTGAAGACAGCTAGGCCAGAGGAGAGGGTGGCTGTGGTGTGTTGTGAACTGTAGAGGGTGGCTGTGGTGTGGGGTGGACTGTGGTGTGTTGTGGGTGGGGAAATAGCGACCCCTAGCAGTGGCTGAGTGAACTGTTTGTGGGGTGGGGAAATAGCACACTCTAGTAGTGGCTGAGTGAACAGTTTGTTGTGGGGTGGGGAGATAGCGCACTCGAGTGGTGGCTGACTGAACTGTTTGTTTGAGGGGGGGGGGGGGGGGGGTAGCGCACCCTAGTGGCACAGCTGGAGGGAGGGGGGGGCTGGGAAGGGCAGGGTGGGGTGGGGTGGGGCAGGGTGGGGACTGCTGGAGGGAGGGCCTGGGAAGGGCATGGTGGGGTGGGGTGGGGTGGGGGCTGCTGGAGAGGGGGGGGGGCTGGAGGGGGGGGCAGGGCAGGGTGGGGTGGGGTGGGGTGGGGGCTGCTGGAGAGGGGGGGCTGGGAAGGGCAGGGTGGGGTGGGAGCAGCCGTGTGATTGGTTGGATGGTGAGACTGTAAAAGAAAGCACTTCACAATCCCTGATATCAAATAAAGACACACACATCCTGCACAACGCCATGGTGACTTTGGACACACAGCTCAAACACACACACACACATGCAAGCACGCGGACACACACACACACTCACACAGGTGTGTCCAAGCATGACTGTGTGGCCTCAGCTGCTGAACCATCTTTCCCTTTAATACGCAGACAGGAGCAATATGGCTACATCACCCCTTTAATAC
The DNA here is from genome assembly GCA_030347295.1 of Setipinna tenuifilis. Classification (NCBI taxonomy): domain Eukaryota; kingdom Metazoa; phylum Chordata; class Actinopteri; order Clupeiformes; family Engraulidae; genus Setipinna; species Setipinna tenuifilis. The sequence continues at coordinate 30,120,849 of CM059285.1, forward strand.
GCACACAGAGGCAGGATAGCCAGATGACCAAATGACTTTGGGCAAAGTAACACTCAACAGAAGGACTCTGCGTTAACCGGGCCGAGGCTGTAGCTACAGTGGCACTGTCCGAATGGTAAGGTCTGAGTGTGTGCCATGTGTGTGTGTGTGTGTGTGTGTGCCGTGTGTGTGTGTGTGTGTGTGTGTGTGTGTGTGTGTGTGTGTGTGTGTGTGGCCTGACCACAGACGGGAGCAGCGGAGCAGTGGTCGCTCCTGAATGATCTGCACTGGTCACTACTGGTGTGTGTGTGTGTGTGTGTGTGGGGGGGGGGTCTGCACTGGTCACTACTGGTGTGTGTGTGTGTGTGTGTGTATGTGTGTGGGGGTCTGCACTGGTCACTACTCCGGAGCCTGTGGAGTGATGCAGCAGCTCAATGCCGAAACCAAAACAACAAAACGCTCAAGAAGAAGAGAAGAAGAGAAAAAAAAAAAAAGAAAAAAAAAAAGAGAGTTGGGTTAACTCGACGGCCAATTCTGTGGTTGCGGCAACAGTTGTGGTTTGGTGAAAGCATCCAGACCAAAGCCTCTGGTGCTCATGTGGACATACATAGGGAATGGATCTCGCCTTGAAGAAGCCGTTACCTGCTACATCATCGGATCGGTTAGACACCCTAATGTGCTAGAACACAACTGCTTTGGTAGAAAAAGAAACAAGAAGAGAAGAGGAGAGAGGAGGAGAGGAGAGAAGAGGAGGAGAGAGGAGAGGAGGAGGAGAGAAGAGAAGGGGGAGGAGAGGAGGTCCTGGTAGATTCACAGCAGGAGGAGGAGGAGAGAAGAGGAGGAGCAGGAGAGAAGAGGAGGAGGTCCTGGTAAATTCACAGCATAATTTGTGAGGAGGACAGAAAGGCATCCTGGGACAGTGGCTGTCATGGTGCCCCCTCTGGTCTCCACGGCGACGGCGGCGGGTGGTCAGGGCTGGCGGTGGTCGGGCGGGCGAAGGTGGCGGTCGAGCGGGCGAAGGGAGGTGCGGCACTGTGGAGGGTCGAGGAGGAGGTGGGGGTGGGGGTGGGGGCAGGGACCCAAGACATCTAAAGCAAGGGACTCCAAAAACAAAACAAAACAAAACAAAAAAACTTCATTGCAAAAAAAATCCCACTTCTGTGAACGTTTTTTTTTTTTTTCTGTTAGGAAGTCAAGTTTTGGGACACTTGAACAAGACCCTGCACATAAGAGTCCCTTAGCGTCACAGAGAGCAGTGACAAAGGCCCTTAGTGAGAGAGAGAGAGAGAGAGAGAGAGAGATAGAGATAGAGAGAGAGAGAGAGATAGAGAGCAGTGACAAAGGCCCTTAGTGAGAGAGAGAGAGAGAGAGAGAGAGAGAGAGAGAGAGAGCGAGCAGGTGAGAAAGGCCCTTAGCGTGAGGGAGAAAGCAAGTGAGAGAGAGAGAGAAAGGCTTAGTGAGAAAGAGAGAGCAGGAAAGAGAGAGAGAGAGAGAAAGAGAGAAAGAGAGAGAGACAGCGAGCGGGAAAGAGAATGGCCTCCTAAGAACCTCTCCGATACCTTTTTTCTATCCAACTCATCTTCTCCCTCAGCAATGAAGGGTTGTGTGAATGTTAAATAGAGGACAGCCATCTTTAATCTTTATTCAAATGATAAATGTCCACTCCAGTCCAGTCCAGCTCCGTGTCATCAAACGTCCAGAGATCATAAGGCCAAAGGGTTTCTGTCGTCCGTCCGTCCACAGCCCCCCCAGATGCGTCCCATCCCAGCCCCCCCCCCCTCACTGCTCCTCAGTGCATGTCCGACCCCCCCCCCCCCATACCTCCCCACACACCCCCAGAGTCCAGCAGAGGGGCTCAGCAAAGCAGGTCAGTGGGACACCCCGACCCCCCCCCCCCCCCCCAGCCCATAGCCCACTTTCACAACTTTAACCCCCCCACCCAACCCCAACCCTGGGCCGCACCCCCCCCC
>CM059285.1:30132797-30157797 GCA_030347295.1 Setipinna tenuifilis
GTGTGTATACCTGGTTGGCAGTGTGTGGCAGTGTGTGCTCGCTGTAGGGCAGCACGCTGAGGGGGGGCTGAGGCTGGGTGCTCTGTGTGTGTGTGTGTGCGTGTGCGTGTGCGTGTGTGTGTGTGTGTGTGTGTGTGTGTGTACCTGGTTGGCAGTGTGTGGCAGTGTGTGCTCGCTGTAGGGCAGCACGCTGAGGGGGGGCGGAGGCTGAGGCTGAGGCTGAGGCTGGGTGTGTGTGTGAGGCAGGCGGTCACTGTACGGCTGCTGCGAGTGAGGCATGGACGCAGCCATCGGAACACCAGCAGCATGCAAAGAAAAAGAGGGTGCCAGCCGGACAGATGAGGATTTGCATGCTGAGGTCTCTCCTCCTGTGGACGACAACATACACACACCGTTAGTCTCCACACACACACACACACACGCACGCAAGGTTTTGCATGCTGAGCTCTCCTCCTGTAGGTAGCAACAACACACCATTAGTACACAGGCTCTCTCTATACACACACACACACACACACAGATGAGGTTTTGCATGCTGAGATCTCTCCTCCTGTAGCAATGATGGAACACCATTTGCACATAGGCTCTAGACACACACACACACACACACACACACACACACACACACTAAAGTGAGAGGCTGGACCGAAGACCACGAACACACACACACACACACACACACACACACACACAGTCCATCCTCCTACAACAGCAACATTAGAACACAACAAACCATCAGTATGTGCACGCACAGAGGTGGACACACACACCATCAGACACACACACACACACCATCACACACACACACACCATCACACACCGACGTGCAGCATTTCTAGTAAGGGTCAACATCGGGGCGTGGTCCAGTATAGAGGTTGGGGCAGTGGCTCCCATTAGACCATCCAGGGGACTGTTGCTAAGCACCAAGCATCATCCAAGCACCCCATCGCCACATTGGTCAACCTCTACCACTGCAGTACTGTAGGCCCATTCCCATCCCCATTCCCACTGCAGTAGTGTAGGCCCATTCCCATTCCCATTCCCACTGCAGTAGTGTAGGCCCATTCCCATCCCCATTCCCACTGCAGTACTGTAGGCCCATTCCCATTCCCGCATGTTTCAGGGGCAGTTTATGCCTCTCAGGCATCGCCCCCCTGAGTGACCACAGCAGCCATCATGGGTGTGGCTAAGGCATCGAACCCCTGACCACTGAACACACTCATGGGTGTGGCTAAGGCATCGCACCCCTGACCACAGCATTACTGACAGGTGTGGCTAAGGCATCGCACCCCTGACCCCAGCATTACTGACAGGTGTGGCTAAGGCATCGCCCCCCTGACCACAGCATTACTGACAGGTGTGGCTAAGGCATCGCCCCCCCCTGACCCCCACAACAGCACTCATACACTACGCCATTCCATTATTGCATTCAATCACTCCGATGCCATTGGACTACAAGAAATGCGGTCTTGTTTGTGACCTTGCCAAACTGTAAAGCACTTTGAGCTGCATCTTGTATGTATGAACTGTGCTATACAAGTAAAGATTACTCCTCATGGATGTGGCTGAGGCTGTTAGTCCAGAATGAGACTTACTAGTCCCAGTGACCAACCCCATAGTTAGATGGACTAAGCCAACTCAGAGTCAAACCTGAAGCCAGCTTTGTCAAATCTGTCGTACATGTACAAAATTGAAATTACGTTTCTCTCGGCCCCACGGATGCAGCAACACAGATTATACGCAAAATACAAACATGACAAAATGCCATTTGCTGAGCTAAGGACAGAGTACAGAGAGCTAGCCTACTCTTCTTCCTACTCTACTTACTCTCACTGTTACAACAACCATCACTCAACATGTGTGTTATGTGGCCAAGTAGCTATCCAGCCATGGCCACCTCCACCCATAATCAATCCATCTATCTATCTATCTATCTATCCATCCATCCATCCATGGCCACCTCTACCCATAATCCAGCCATCCATCCATCCACCCATAATCCAGCCATCATCCATCCATAATCCACCCACCTACCCACCCATAATCAATCCATCCATCCATCCATCCATCCATCCATGTTCAGTGGGTGGGACTGGGCAGGATATGTTTGGAGTGCAATGCAAGACTTTTGACAACCAATAGGTGGCCTTAGTTTAACAGGGCTTACAATTTAAACTTTTACTTTAAAATAAATAAATAAATAATTATATACATGCGTGTGTGCGCGTGTGTGCGTTCGTGTATTTTTCTTTGTGAATAAAGCAAAAAAGCTCCAAGCAGCTGGTTCCAGGAGGGGCAGCCTGGCATGCCTTTAGCCTTACATTAGAGCAGAGGCCTGGGCCTGCCTGCCTGCCCACACACACACACCTCACTCTCACACGCAAAATCACAAAGTTGTGCTCATACCCGGAGACAGGCCTTGTCCTGACACACACACACACATCCATGCTGCTCCTCCACAGCTCACCTCACTGCTGGGCAACCTAGTATACCTTTAGCCATTAGCCTTATGGCCCACTGCCCACACACCCACACACACCTCCACAGCTCACCTCAGTGCTGGGCAGCCCAGTATACCATTAGCCATTAGCCTTACGGCCCACTGCTGCCTTTAGGGCCCAGTGCAATATTACAGCAGAGGCCTGGGCCTGCACACACACACACACACACACACACACACACACACACACACACACACACACACACACACACACACAAAACTCACTCTCACACGCACACAAAATCACAGAGGCACAAACTCATACAGATTAACAAAAAAAGAAAAAGGCCTGGGCCTAATGCCCAATGCTCGTGCCTGGAGACGGGCCTTGTCCTGACTGACACACACACACACACACACACACACACACACACACACACACACACACACACACACAGGTGCGGCCCCTGTGCCCCACAGGTCTGCCAGGCCCAGTGAGCTCCTCATGCGGTGGTGACATGCCCTGCAGTGACGTCTCACTGCCACACGGGGGCGCCAGCAGCCAAGCTTTAATGCACACACACACACACACGCTTTAGATCGCTGTCTGAACACCACAGCCATCTGATTCACTCAGGGTTAGCGCGCCGCTCACTAATATTACATAGCTCTGGAGATGCTAAATTAGTCCTCAAATGCAGCCATGTTACGCCCCCCCCCACCCCTGCAAGGATCCTGCCCCCAGAAGGGCTGTACTGACAGTGCCATGGTATAAGCCATGGCCATAATAACATATAGCGCTTACTACCCGCATCACCACTCAAACACCTCAATGCCCCTCGCAGGTCTTTACCCTCTTTAATGATGGGGGGGTATTTTTTGGGCATACTGGTAAAGGTGCTTATGGCCATTTTAGTTGTATTTTGTACAGCTAAAAATTACAAGAGCACAACAATGTGATTTTTTGTTTTTTAAATATAACATTTTTTCCCCCAAAATAAAAAAGCAAATGGACAAAACCTTCATCTGAAAATATAGATGATTTTATTAAATTAAATAAATAAATCTTAGTAAAGATGAGAGATGTGTGGTGGTGATGGTGCGTGCGTGTGTGTGTCTCTGAGGCAGAAAGAGCAAATAGTAAAAATTATTAAGGAGGCTCCTGATTCTCAGCCTCTCTCTCTCTCTAGCCAGGCAACAATGCAGCACAGCACAGCACAGCACAGCACAGCACAGCCGCCCCGCACTATTCACAATCCCAGCAACAGCAGCTAATTAGCATAGCCTATCAGCAAGAAGATACAGTGTGATTTGGCAAGCCCATCAATGTATAAGCCAATCACAGAAGAGTATGCAAATAACCTACTTTTGTTGCCAGGGCAGAGCAGCCTCCATGTTCCAATAAGAAAACAAGAAATAAACAAGAAATAAAATTGAACTTTGGCACACTTCGAGGCTGGGGCTGAGGCTGAGGCTGGGGCTGGGGCTGGGGCTTGTGTGAGGCTGAGGCTGGGGCTGAGGCTGTAAGGTATGGGGCTGGGACTGGGGCTGGAGAAGGGGCTTGTGTGAGGCTGGGGCTGGGGCTGGGGCTGTAAGGTATGGGGCTGGGACTGGGGCTGGAGAAGGGGCTTGTGTGAGGCTGGGGCTGGGGCTGGGTGTGTGAGGCTGGGGCTGGGGCTGGGGCTAGAGGCTGGGGCTGGGGCTGGGGCTAGAGGCTGGGGCTAGTGTGGGGCTGGGGAGGCGGCCAGCGGAGAGGGCTGGCTGAGCGGGCGAGAGCGTCTCTCGTAGAGGGGTGAGGGGAGACGGAGAGCGGAGGAGGATGACCTGTCCGAGCCGAGGCTGAGGCAGGCGGGTAGAGGAGAGGAGAGGCAGAGGAGAGGAGAGGAGAGGAGAAGCAGGCGGGTAAAGGAGAGGAGAGGAGAGGTGAGGAGAGGAGAGAAGAGAAGAGAAAAGGAGAGGAGAGGAGAGGTGAGAGGAGGAGAGGAGAGGAGAGGCAGGCGGGTAGAGGAGAGGAGAGGAGGAGAGAGGAGAGGAGAAGAGAAGAGAGGAGGAGAGGAGGAGAGGAGAGGCACGGGGAGGCAGGCAAGGCGGAGCGAACTATTCATATCAGCCACAATAAAACACACTTTTCACGCCACCGCCACCTCCTCCTCTCCACCTCCTCTCCTCTCCTCACCAGGGGAAAAGCCATTTCAGATTAGCCCAAACTACACACACTATGGGACTACGCATGGACACACACACACATATTTACTGGCCACCTAACAAAGAAGCCTGTGTGTGTCCTTGCTGTACTCTGCAGCTCTATGATGGAGCCGCTCATGGCGGCAGGGCTATGTGTGTGTGTGTGTGTGTGTGTGTGTGTGTGTGTGTGTGTGTGTGTGTGTGTGTGTGTGCTGGGGAACAGCAGCATATGGGCAGGGACAGGCTGTGATGAAATAAAAAGTAAAGCGTGCTGCTGGAGGGAGAGAGCGAGCGTGTGTGTGTGTGTGTGTGTGTGTGTGTGTGTGCAGGGGAGGGCAGAGCTGCTGCTGCCTAGTGAGCCCCTCACAGCTCCACTGGAGGAGCCGGCTATGCACCGCACACACACACACCACACACCGCGCACACACACACCGCAAACACCACACACCGCACGCACGCACCACACACCACACACACCGCACGCACACACACACACACTGAAGCCTACTGTAGCCCAGTTACAGTGGAGACGGGGTAAGGAGCAGCCTCACACACACACACACACACACACACACACACACACACACACACACACACACACACACACACCATCTACTAAACATGCACACAGAGCCTACAACACAATAACAAATGCTACAAAGACACACAAATATAGAAAACACACACACACACACACACACACACACACACACACACACACTTGTGCAGTGCAACAGGACCACAGCTGGCCCTATCACATTCCACCATGGTGGGGCAGATCCAGGAAGCTGGCAGACCGTACACAACTCCACCCACCCACCCACCCACCCACACACACACACACACCCAGCAGTGTGCCCAGTCAGCTGGTGGGGTGTGCAAGTCTGGATGTGTCCTGGGGACCATCCTCTCTGTCCTTAGGGCTCAGCTCAGCTCAGAGGGGGGTCAGTGGAGGAAAAGGCTAGCAGCCCACTACAGCAACACACCCCATACACTACACCACACCACAGCCTCATACACCACAGCCCCATACACTAACACTACACCACAGCCCCATACACTAACGCCACAGCCCCATACACTAACACCACAGCCCCATACACTAACACCACAGCCCCATACACTAACACTACACCACAGCCCCATACACTAACACCACAGCCCCATACACTAACACCACAGCCCCATACACTAACACTAACACCACAGCCCCATACACTAACACTACACCACAGCCCCATACACTAACACCACAGCCCCATACACTAACACTACACCACAGCCCCATACACTAACACCACAGCCCCATACACTAACACCACAGCCCCATACACTAACACCACAGCCCCATACACTAACACTACACCACAGCCCCATACACTAACACCACAGCCCCATACACTAACACTACACCACAGCCCCATACACTAACACCACAGCCCCATACACTAACACTACAGCCCCATACACTAACACCACAGCCCCATACACCAACGCCCCACCCTATACCAAACCCCATACATAACAGCCCCATACACTAACGCCACAGCCCCACACACTACACTACACACCCATACACTAACGCCACAGCCCCATACACTACACCACAGCCCCATACACTAACACTAACACCACAGCCCCATACACTAACACTACACCACAGCCCCATACACTAACACTAAGACCACAGCCGCATACACTAACACTAAGACCACAGCCCCATACACTAACGCCACAGCCCCATACACTAACACTAACGCCACAGCCCCATACACTAACATCACAGCCCCATACACTAACGCCACAGCCCCATACACTAACACTACACCACAGCCCCATACACTAACACCACAGCCCCATACACTAACACCACAGCCCCATACACTAACACTACACCACAGCCCCATACACTACACCACAGCCCCATACACTAACACTACACCACAGCCCCATACACTAACACCACAGCCTCTACAGGCTGGTCCCCCCACAGGAGCACTGGTCCCCCAACACCCAGAGTACCACTCCCCCACCCACCCAATAGGAGCACCACTCCTCCACCCAGAGCACCGGCCCCCCAACACTCATTACATCAGTGTCCTTTTACAAGCCACACACCTGCAGCCCTGCAGCCCTGTGCCAACATTCCTACAGGAACTCATCACCAACATCACTGTACTGACACCAGAGTTACTGACCCCTCCCCAAACATCACTGAGTTACTGACCCCCCCCAAACATCACTGGGTTACTGACACCCCCCCCCCACACATCACTGAGTTACTGACCCCCCCAAAACACCACTGAGTTAGTGACACCCCCCCCCCAAACACCACTGAGTTACTGACCCCTCCCCAAACATCACTGAGTTACTGACACCCCCCCCCCGCCGCCAAACACCACTGAGTTAGTGACACCCCCCCCCCCCTCAAACACCACTGACTTAGTGACCCACCCCAAACACCACAGAGTTACTGACCCCTCCCCAAACATCACTGAGTTACTGACCCCTCCCCAAACCCCACTGACTTAGTGACCCCCCCCCCCCAAACATCACTGACTTAGTGACCCCCCCCCCCCAAACACCACTGACTTAGTGACACCCCCCCCCCCCTCAAACACCACTGACTTAGTGAACCCTCCCCAAACACCACTGAGTTACTGACCCCTCCCCAAACATCACTGAGTTACTGACACCCCTCCCCCCAAACATCACTGAGTTGCTGACCCCTCCCCTAACATCACTGTGCCAACATCCCCAAGGTCTGTCCCTTTAGCTAGTCACAGAGCACACACAACACAACAAGGCTACACACAATCAGCAAATATATGAGCACCAAACACACACACACACACACACACACACACACACACACACACACACACACACACACACACACACACACACACAGAAAGAGAGAGAAAGAGATGGACACAGGTGGATTATGACCATGGTGGCCTATGATGCGTCTGTGTGTATTGTGTGAGAGTGTGTGTGTGAGAGAGAGAGAGAGAGAGAGAGAGAGAGAGAGACAGAGAGAGTGTGTGTGTGTGTGTGTGAGAGAGAGAGAGAGTGTGTGAGTGTCAGAGAGAGAGTGTGTGTGTGTGTGAGAGAGACAGAGAGAGAGAGAGTGTGTGTGTGTGTCAGAGACAGAGAGATTGAGTGTGTGTGTGTCAGAAAGAGAGGGGTGTGTGTGTGCGAGAGTGTGTGAGCGAGAGAGAGAGTGTGAGAGAGAGAGAGTCAGAGAGTGTGTGAGAGAGTGAGTGAGAGTGTGTGTGTGAGTGTAAGAGATGGTGTGTGAGTGTGAGAGAGAGCGAGTGTGTGTGTGTGTGTGTGAGAGAGAGAGCGAGAGAGATAGTGTGTGTGTGTGAGAGTGTGTATACACTTTGGTCCAGTCCAGGCGGCCCATGCTGCTGGGCTGGTTGCATAAGAACTGAAGGTAGTGAAGAAAGTGTGTAGAGTTGGAGCACCTACACCAGCATGGGCAACTGGCCTTTGTGCTCTGCTTTAGGACCAGCCCTGAGACCCTGAGACCAGCCCTGAGACCTGCATCAGCCTCCAGCCATCACCACTGGCATCACCCTCCAGCCCTGAGACTGCCATCAGCCTCCAACATCACCCTCCAGCCCTGAGACTGGCATCAGCTTCTAGCCCTGAGACCTGCATCACCACTGGCATCAGCTTCTAGCCCTGAGACCTGCATCACCACTGGCATCACCCTCCAACCCTGAGACCTGCATCACCACTGGCATCGCCCTCCAACCCTGAGACCTGCATCACCACTGGCATCGCCCTCCAACCCTGAGACCTGCATCACCACTGGCATCGCCCTCCAACCCTGAGACCTGCATCACCACTGGCATCGCCCTCCAACCCTGAGACCTGCATCACCACTGGCATCACCCTCCAACCCTGAGACCTGCATCACCACTGGCATCACCCTCCAACCCTGAGACCTGCATCACCACTGGCATCACCCTCCAACCCTGAGACCTGCATCACCACTGGCTTCACCCTCCAGCCCTGAGACTGCCATGAACCTCCAACATCACCCTCCAGCCCTGAGACTGGCATCAGCTTCTAGCCCTGAGACTGGCATCAGCTTCTAGCCCTGAGACTGGCATCACCACTGGCATCAGCCTCCAGCCTCCAGCTCTGAGACCTGCATCACCACTGCCATCAGCCTCCAGGCCCGTGTGGTGTCATTCCTACAGTCAGCAGCTGGAAGTATGGGAGATGGAGCCTTTCAGAGGGCCTATGGGTTTTTAGAGGGTTTTAGAGGACCTATGGTAGTGGTAGTGTTTGATGGGGCCTATGGGGTGTGGTAGTGTTTGATGGGGCTATGGGGTGTGGTAGTAGTGTGGTAGTGTAGTGTTTGATGGGGGCTATGGGGTGTGGTAGTGTAGTGTTTGATGGGGCCTATGGGGTGTGGTAGTGTAGTGTTTGATGGGCCTATGGGGTGTGGTGGGGCCTGCAGTAGACAGGTCAGCATGAGCTTTGTTTATGTCCCAGGCAAGTCTGGCTCTAAAACACACACACACACACACACGCACGCACGCACGCACGCACGCGCGCACGCACACGCGCACGCACACGCGCACGCACACACACACACGCACACACCCATGCAGTGTGGGCTAGGCAGGGCTAGTCGGCTAGAGGCAGCATGCAGGCAACAGTCTCAATGACACCTGTGTCCTTCTCTAAGCTACAGCAGCCTGACACAGGCCACAACACACACTGACACAGGCCACAACACACACACACACTGACACAGGCCACAACACACACACACTGACACAGGCCACAACACACACACACACACTGACACAGGCCACAACACACACACACAGGCCACAACACACACACCGACACAGGCCACAACACACACACTGACACAGGCCACAACACACACACACACACACAGGCCACAACACACACACACACACACACAGGCCACAATTAACACACACAGGCCACAACAAACACACACACACTGACACAGGTCACAACACACACACAGACACAGGTCACAACACACACACACAGGTCGCAACACACACACACAGGTCGCAACACACAGACACAGGTCGCAACACACAGACACAGGTCGCAACACACACACTGACACAGGTCGCAACACACACACTGACACAGGTCGCAACACACACACTGACACAGGCCACAACATGCACACACTGACACAGGCCACAACACGCACACACACACACTGACACAGGCCACACACACACACACACACACACACACACACACACACACACACACACACACACACACACACACACACACACTGACACAGGCCACAACACACACACACAGCTACAGCCACAAGACACACTTATAGATACCACCACAACACACTCACAGACACTGAAATACACTCACATAGGCCTGCACAATACACTCCCAGACAGCGCAACACAGCTACACAGGCCACAACACACTCACAGGCCACAACACACACTTGCACAGGCCACCACCACAACACACACACGCACGGCACCATCACACGCACACAGCTGCCACCACCAACACACACACACGCACAGCCCGCCGCAACACACACACACACGCTGCTGCCGCCACCGCCACCTACACACACACACACACACACACACCCACAACACAATTACACAGGCCGCCACCACGACATACACAGCCACAACACACTCAACGGCCACCACAACACACTCAGACACCGCAACACACTCAGACACACAGCTGGGACTCATCTGTACACACCGCACACATGACATGACCCTCATCAGTCTGGAGAGAGAACTTTGGTTCCTTGCTGAGAAGCAAACACAGCAGCAGCGGCCCTGAGCCGCCGCCGCCACACACACACATTAACACAGCAGCAGCAGCCCTGAGCCTCATAGATGGATGCATGGCCAAACCATGGCCCACCACCGCCGCCGCCGCCGCCGCCGCCACCACACACACACACACACACACACACACACACACACAGCGGCCTGGAGCCTCATAGATGGATGCATGGCCAAAGCATGGCCACCTTCGCAAGCGTGCCGCCACCGCAACGGATACTTACTTTCATTTCCCAGCATGGGATCAATACAGTACATCCATCTATCTATCTATCTAACTATGAGCACAGCCAATGTCATCGTCTCCAGGCCTAAGCTTACCACTGCCAAGACTAGAAGGGGACTAGAAGACTAGAAACCTCTCCTCTGCATTGTCACACAGTTGGTGGAGGCCCTGCCCTCAAGGTCTGTGTGTGTGTGGCGTGTGTGTGTGCGTGCGTGCTGTCTGCTGTGGGACTTCAGGCCCTGGGTATCTAGCTTTGGCGTACATGACCACTGTGGCAGGCCAGAGAGAGGATGACTGACCACTCTGCTGCCTAAGTGGGTGAGGAGGTGTCCAGCGAGTGTCTGTGGGTGATAACGGTCATGCTACCAGGCGGGTGCACACTGGGTTGCCTTCAGGGCCTGTAACCCAAAAGGTACAGGTGGTTCAGTTAAGGGCCTGTAACCCCCCCCCCCCCAAAAGGTACAGGTGGTTCAGTTCAGGGCCTGTACCTCCCCCCCCCCCACCCCAAAAGGTACAGGTGGTTCAGTTCAGTTCAGGGCCTGTACCTCCCCCTCCCCCCCCCCCAAAAGGTACAGGTGGTTCAGTTCAGGGCCTGTACCCCCCCCCCCCCCAAAAGGTACAGGTGGTTCAGTTCAGTTCAGGGCCTGTACCCCCCCACCCCAAAAGGTACAGGTGGTTCAGTTCAGGGCCTGTACCCACCCCCTCCGCCCCCCAAAAGGTACAGGTGTTTGAGAGGGCGCCCCAAAGTGCCCTTCTCACGTCCCCAGAGGTGCTGAATCACCAGCGCCACACTGTGCTGTGTGCCGTCTGAGGATCCCGCTGCAGCGCCACACTGTGCTGTGTGCCGTCTGAGGATCACGCTGCAGACACAGAGGGCCTGACTGCTCCACTCTGTCTTAGTGACACTTATGCAGTCTCTCACCAGGACTCTGTGGCCCCACACTCAACCATGAAGGTCACCCATGAACACTCAATAACCCCAACCCCACGCACAGAGGACCAACAACTCCCATTCCCACGCCAAGACCAGCACTAACCCCCATTCCCACAGCCACAGGAGCAATGCTCTCAAGACACACCAAACATCAACAGCACAACAGAAAATATGACAGGCTAGGCCTACTCCATGTGTGAGCAGCTTCAATGAATGAACTGAGGTGAAAGCATGGCTGATAAACTAGTAAGACACTGTTGGTTTCACTAATTTCACCTGTTACATGATGTAAGCGGCTAACAAGTCTTAGCACAAGATACATATTCCTTTTCCATCTGTCCACAGCTTTTGTAAAACGCTGGGGCCTGGGCCTAGTTACTGTCTCAGTATTTACATGCACTAGGCCTAGGCTACGTTCACCCAAACACTTTATGAACCAGATCTCACAATCTCAACAGCATCCATTAACACACAACACAACCAACAACTAACTGACTGACTGACTGACTGACTGACTGACATACACACACACGCACGCACACACACACACACACACACACAGCAGCTACCCAGCTAGCAGGGGCTTGGTCACTACTTCTGAATCATTTCAGTGGGATGACAAGCCACCCCATGTCACTCCATAGGCCTACTAGGCTATGTCTTGCCCTAATCAAAAGAACAAACAATCCAACAACATGATGGACCTAGGAAACAGTGTTTGTGGACAACATGCTTTCCAGGCACTGGCAGCTGTATCAGCTCTCCTGCTTCGCAGTTAGCCATTTACAACACACAACAGCACGTTTGTGGACCCATTTGCTCCCTGCCTGTTATCAGTGCCTGTGTTCAGTCACCAGTTGGCCAACATCAATTAATATGTACTCACCTGATATTAGCAGACAATGATATTTTTAGAACAGAGGTGTCTCGTAGCATGACACTGTATCTGGTACAATAGGTAACGCTGGGTTACTGTTTGACAAGACTGCCAAAATATGGTGAGGTATTTTCAATAGATGCGGCGACAACTAACCTATTGTTTGCTGACCACCGACTGTTTAAGTTGCTAGCTACCTAACTAGCTTCTCATCACACAAGACATTTACCAAAGAAAGCCAGCTAGTCGTGCTGCTAGCTATGCAACACAGCTGCGACGGTCACTGCGAATAGGCAAACACAGAAAGTAAATTTAATTAACTTGGTAGCCCATCAACAGAAATCCGGAAGGCTTGCAACCATAACGTTACAATACACCTAAACACGCCTAAGTTACAATGGGGAACACTTTTCCAGCTGACAGCTAGGGTTACTGAACGGGCATTTAATCAAAAGACTGGTGCCTTGTTAACTGTTGGTTCGTAATTGATAAAGCTATTTTGGATAAAGGATATTGACCAATATGGCTTGATAACTTTGAAATAACATTTTCAAACACTAGATTCCATGACCTAGGTGTTGAATTTACTCTGTGTTTACAGAGACAAACGTTGCCTGGCTTAATAAAGAATATGTAAATGTTTATGAAGGGGCAAGGGTATATGAACATACAGGTTATTATGCTTTGTATCATTTTACTGATGGTTAATATTTGTTCCCCTTTCAATTGGCAACGATACCATCAGCTAAGTTAGCGATGGCTAACCTTACCCGCGATTAATTCGTGGTGATGTCATGACATCACTCTTTGCTAACTGACGCTCGCCGTTAGTTACACCAGCAATGGTTAATTCTCCCTAATTAGACTATTTTACACTGTCTTGTGAGAACAGTTGAATGACAACATTGCCCGTAGCGATAATAATGGACCGTCTCGACAGGAAACGGGTTAGCAAGTCAGTTAGCTAGCGGGCAAACGTTCGACTCTGCGAGCTGATGCAAGTTAACTAGCTAGCGAGCTAGCAAGGTTGCTATCCTTAGCGAGGTTAACATCGCTTGCCAATAATACGGCCAGCCTTGAATTTGAACATAGTTTGACTGCCAACGTCTCACTTCAAGACCAAATTCCTGGCATTTAGAGAGGGGAAACAACCAAATGTGTTAATGAGATCTGCACTGAGCCACCCGGTCAGCCACAAAGCTGATGACAAATCTGTCGACATCATCTGGCCATCAGCTTGCTAGCCGTCATAGCCTACTCAGTTGTCAGCTAGCTGGCGAATTCACTGATGACAAACCAACACAGCAAACGTTACCAAAACCCGACATCACCATACACCTGTCATTCACCCAATTAATTTGTGAGAAATATTAGACATTTCCAAAACACTCACCTTTGATGGTACGATCTTCATTTAAAGTGCCAGGACCAATATGGTGAAGGAACTTATCCAGCTTCTCTATCGTTACTTCCAATGAGACACCCAAAATTTCGAACCCGCTAGCTAGCTAGGTATTTCAAGATAATACCCTCTCCTTGTACATACAGCGACTAAAATATCGCCTGCCAGGCTAAATCTACCGATATCGAAATCGCCTCTGCAACAGTCATCCTTAGTTAGTGGTCCAACTTCTAAACTGTAGCTACCATCACCCGAAAGCAGGCTAGCCAGGCAGTTCAGCTAGCCTGCTAGTTTGCTCGGTGACTTTAGCTAACAAACGTGGCTAACTAGCTTGCTAGCTAGCAAGCTAGCCAGCTGTCTATTATACCGTTCGTAAAATACATTCGGATTGTTCGTTTTAGAGAAAATTAAATCCAGACTGTAATCCTACTTGGCATTAAGTATAGTCGGCGACGCGCACTATCCGAAAAATATTAGAAATAATGACACTACCGTGAGATATAAGCCTTAGTTTGGACAAGATTTTATGTCAATTTTCACAAAATGGCGCGCGTTCCAAACCTGCGCAGCGAACCGGCCCGGTAGACCCGAGACACGGACAACTATGTTAGTTCGGCGCCGCCTAAAGATAGAACAACTGTGCTATATCGTTCGACTCTTAATTTTCTCAATCCGATCCAGTCGACGCATTGCTTTCAAGACAACTGTCACTGGTATAAAAAATGACTGCATTATTCCGGCGGGAAGGGAAAACATTTGAAAAGGTAAAAAAAAACGCTACTGACAAAATGGCGACAGCCTGGACTGTTACCATGACAACTGTCAATCAAACTGTGGAGTTCCCGGATGTATCAATGACGAGTAAAAAACAACGTAGTCTGGTGTCATAATCTGTCAATCAACAAATGTAACACCTTTCACGTCATGTAAGAAAGATATTTTATTGCAGTGTTGTATTGAGTTGCCATATTCATAGAAATTAAACCTTTTATTTTTTAATATTTAAATATCAAATACTAAACACAGGGCATAGGCTATTAAGTCTACCACAGGACAAAATTTAACAACAGAAATCCTATTGCTTGTTGCACCTAACACATTTTTTTAATGGTGAGTGGCAACTATAAGGTTGGCCCTGCTTAACATGTTTGTCTTTATATAAGACCTTTGTGCACCACCAGTCAGAATGAATGATCATGCTATTTGCTGTCTGTTATTCTACTGAAACAGAACATGTGCAAAAATGAGCTAATTCACATGTTTACGGGTCTGTTTGTAACTGATCTAAGCATTTTACAATTTATCTAACAGCCAAATGGCCCCTCTGTAGCCCTCACGGAAAGGGTTGGGCTAGGCCTCTATGTTAGCATTGGCCTACCGTGACTGTTAGTAATACTGTAGAATAAGACTCTAAACGCCACTCTGGACTGTCAGCTATCAGAAGCAGATGATCTATGATGAGGCCTAGTGTGTCTTAAGGGGCTAAAGGGCATACGTACTTAGGCAAGATGTCAGCCCGACGGCCGCTCTCCCCCCTCGGCCCCGCTGTGGCCCCCTCTCCCCCCATGCTCCCCTGTCCCCCACGGCCCCCATGGCCTCCTATGGTGGATGTGTGTGATATAAACCACTAAGAGACATAGCAGCTATCACATAACACCTCAAATACACACATCATCTATCACAGAACACCTCAAATACACACACACATGGCCATCACATAACACCTCACATACACACATCATCTATAACACCTCAAATACACACATCAGCTATCACATAACACCTCACATACACACATCATCTATCACATAACACCTCACATACACACATGACCATCACATAACACCTCAAATACACACATGACCATCACATAACACCTCAAATACACACATCATCTATCACATAACACCTCAAACACACACATGGCCATACAGGGCATACATGTACATGTCATAGTACTTCTTGTCTCCTAGGGCTAGATGTGTGTGTGTGTGTGCATTCTGTATTGTTTTGTTGTAGCTGTGTGTGTGTGTGTGTATGTGTGTGTGTGTGTGTGTGTGTGTGTGTGTGTCCATGTTAAATGAGACAATGTGGGGAAGCATCTCCTTGATTGCGTGGCCTAAAGGTTGCCCTCTGAAGCTGTGTGTGAAGATCAAAAGGCTTTTGGAGCTTTAAGGACACACACACACACTGATAAGACAGAGCAAGGCAAACTTTATTTATGTAGCACATTTGGTGTACATAGAGACAGTCCAAAAGGCTTCACATAGACTTTATACAAAATGCACTAGGAATGCATAGAAAATGCATCAGATGCTATAACATACAAGCTAAGAGTTATTACAAAGCCGGAATCCAAGAACGAGGTACCAAGAACCAAGAACCAGGAACCAGGAACCAGGAACCGAACTAGTCACCCACGGCCCCTGTACACTTCAGCCGGGGGTTGCCATGGCGAGTGGAGATGTTTAAGTTGACTTAGAGGGGACATAGGCCTATTATTATATTATTATTATGTATTATTATATATTATGTTATTAATATGTATTATATTATACATGATTATATATTATTAGTATATTATATAAATTACTTCTTGCATAATATGGAGTATATTAAGTCTGGGTCAGACTCAGGGTCAGATATGCGGTTGGATTGTGCCTCTGCTTGTCACCATTTCCATGTGTAGTGAACATGACTTGTAAACATGGGGTGGGTGGGGCCGGTGCTCAATAAAAGATTCGTATGCTGTCAACAAAATGCCACCGATTCACTGGATTAACCCTGACCACTAATGCCACAGGGGGGGCGTGTTTGGGACGGGCAATGACAACACCCCCATAACAAAGAACAAGGCCTTTTTCTATAGTCTCTCAGGGTTAGTGTGTAGGGAGAACACTAAACTATACACCATAGTGTCTCTCAGGGTTAGTGTGTAGGGAGAATACTGTAGTGTACACTTCTTTATAGTGTCTTTCAGTATTGGTGTGTAGGGGAGAACACTGTCTCTCAGTATTAGTGTGTGGGGAAGAACACTATAGTGTACACTTGTTGCCATGCTAGGCTACATAGTGCACATCCTCCTTAGCTGCCATGCTAGGCTACATAGCGCACATCCTCCTTAGCTGCCATGCTAGGCTACATAGCGCACATCCTCTTTAGCTAGCTGCCATGCTAGGCTACATAGCGCACATCCTCTTTAGCTAGCTGCCATGCTAGGCTACATAGTGCATATCCTCCTTAGCTGCCATGCTAGGCTACATAGTGCATATCTTCCTTAGCTGCCATGCTAGGCTACATAGTGCACATCTTCCTTAGCTGCCATGCTAGGCTACATAGGGCACATCCTCCTCACCTGCCAATCTAGGTGACATAGCACACATCCTCCTTAGCTGCCATGCTAGGCTCCATGTTGCCCACAGGATGCCAGCGTGAGGCACTGGAGTAAGTGACCTCTCTTGGACAGCAGTTTAGCACAGCTTTGTTTAAGGATGATGGGGCTAACAGATAACTAGCATGCTAAAACATTGGCCAAAGCTGCTGAACCACACATATAGCGCTAGCCACTTAGACATCATGGGACAAATGCAGTGGACACACTGTACTGTGCTAACACAGCCAAGCACTGGAATGGTATTGGAAGATCACCACAACAGAGAGAAAGCCAGAAATAAAAGCGATAAAGCTTTGTAAAGTCTGAACAACAAAAACAGCTCGGAGTGGCAGGAAGGCCCTCTAGCCAATGGGGTTTTCCGTCTTTTCTGGGCACCTGCAGTTCAGCAGTTCACCCGGGGGGGCGCCAATGTGCCGATTGCAGCGACATGACACACGGAGCGTTTTTATTTTATTTATTTTTTTCCCCCAAGCGCTCGTGGCGCCCCCCACGAAATGGTGCACCGGGCAGCTGCCCGGTTCACCCGTGCCTAAAACCGCTACTGTCTCCATGTCCTCTGAGTGAGGCACTATACTGGCCAAACATGTGATGGAGGGTTCCACTTGAGCTGCCCTCATACAGGCCTGTTTGGCCAAAACACCTGGGCATTTGGGCCTGAGATATCTGTGATGGGAGGTCCTACCTAGTCTGCTGCCTGCTCCCCCATGCCACAGCTGACCACAGCCATGCCAGTCCACAAGTGATGTCAGCAGCGTAAGTGATGTCAGCAGTGTAGGTGATGTCAGCAGCATCAGTGATAAGTGATGTCATCAGCGTGAGTAATGTCATCAGCGTAAGTGATGTCATCAGCGTGAGTGATAATAATAATAATATTATGATGACAGTCCCAGACTGAGAGAGAGAGCAGGTGCACTGAGCTGCTCATTCCTGGTGCTATGGTGGCTGCAGGAACAGCAAGTCCATGCCCAACCACTAGGGGCAGTAATGACCCTGAGCAGCAGTGCAATTATGATCATGACCACAGAGCAAGACATGAAATTGCAGAGGGAAAGGGCAAAGTGTAGGTGCTGGTTGTGGATGTATGGGAGTAAACGCGTGCCTGTTGTCTTTTTCAGCATGTGGCGTCAGCTGTGGTGTTCAGAGACATTTCTGCTCTCCCAGCAGTGAGGACAGCTCTCGAAAGCTTAAGGTGACGCTTCAGGGGACGTTCTGTTTAAACGGCATTCCCAGGCCGGCATTCCCAGGCAACAACATGATGCGCTCCTGTTGTCCTGTGTGAATGCTTGTGACAAGTTGGCAGCCGATGATTTAAGTTCGTCTTGTAAACATGTGTTGCCTAACATTTGGCAAAATGCCAAAGTTGTTAGTTATATTGCTCGGCAACACTGCTTAAAATGTTGCCCTGTGTTCTGTCAGCTTTAGTCTGAGTGTGGAGTGTTTACCTGCACATACACACACACACAGGTAGCCCCCCCCACTGCACATACACACACACAATAGTAGCCCCCCCCCTGCTTAGACCAGGGAGGCCAGAGGCCTCTTATTATTACAGTTATACACAAGTTATGTACATTAAACAAATAGTCTTCATTATAATTAAATAACAGTGTTAAGATTACAGTGTGTTAGGATTGGAGTGTTAGGATTTGCACTGTGTTAGGATTGGAGTGTTAGGATTTACAGTGTGTTAGGATTGGAGTGTTAGGATTGTACAGTCACTCCCTGAGCATGCCATGGCCAAGCATTAGGGACTGTAACAAGAGTCCATATGTGTCACCCATATCAGCCAATCATAACGCACCACCAATTCTACATTGGCCAATCATTCTGCACTATCAACTCTCTCTTCATATTGGCCAATCATATTGCACTACCAACTTTCAATATCACCCCATCATATTGCCCTATCAACTCTATATCTGCCAATCATAACACACTACCAACTATTCATATCAACCAATCATATCGCACTACCAACTCTAAATTGGCCAATTATTATGCACTACCAACCCATCTCCTGCCCCCTGTCCATTCTAGACTCCTCAGGTGGGGCAGGGGACATTCTAGAATCCTCAGGTGGAGCAGGGGGCATTCTAGAGTCCTCAGGTGGGGCAGGGGACATTCTAGACTCCGTTAAGGCCGTATGGCAAAACCCCCCCACTCATTAAAACCTGCACTGGCCCCACTGTACGTTAAAGGTCATCAGTGCACTGGGGCCCTCTAGTGGCCGTGGGCGCTACAGGCAGTGTGTGTGTGTGTGTGTGTGTGTGTGTGTGTGTGTGTGTGTGTGTGTGAGTGTCCTGTGCTGCTGTGCTAGTGAGGGACGCCTCCTCATGGTGGCTGTTGATAGGTAACATGAGGAGAGGAGGAGAGCAGGAGGGAAAAGAGGAGGTGTGTGTTTGAGAAAGCAGGGGGGGGGGGGGGGGGGGGGGGGGGGAGGTGTGTGTGTGTGTGTTTGAGACAGCAGGCTATGGGCCTCCTTCACTACTCAGTCTGGTCCCAAGTTTGGATCACATCATGCTGGCCGTGATGTCTGTGCTGGCTAACATGGGAGGCCACAGCAGTGCTGTCTGTGCTGTAGTGTCTGTACTGTAGTGTCTGTGCTGTAGTGTCTGTGCTGTAGTGTCTGTGCTGTAGTGTCTGTGCTGTAGTGCTGTCTGTACTGTAGTGTCTGTACTGTAGTGTCTGTGCTGTAGTGTCTGTGCTGTAGTGCTGTCTGTACTGTAGTGTCTGTGCTGTAGTGTCTGTGCTGTAGTGCTGTCTGTACTGTAGTGTCTGTACTGTAGTGTCTGTACTGCCAGTCCCTGTGCACAGGCCTACTGTAGCTGGCTAACATGGCAGTCTGTCTAGCATGCTGGTCATGATGCTGCAGCCGTGGTGTCTGTGCTGGATAACATGGTGTGTGTGGTCTATAACATGGTGTGCTGGATAACATGGTGTCTGTGCTGGCCTTCATGGTGTCTGTACTGGCTAAGATGGCTGCCCTGCATGCTGTACTGTAGCGCTGGCAGTGTGTGTGTGTGTGTGTGTGTGTGTGTGTGTATGTGTACAGCCTCTAAACTCCAGCGCTGGCAGTGTGTGTGTGTGTGTGTGTATGTGTAGAGCCTCTAAACTCCAGCGCTGGCGGTGTGTGTGTGTGTGTGTGTGTGTGTGTGTGTGTGTGTGTGCAACCTCTAAACTCCAGCTCTGGCTGTGTGTGTGTGTGTGTGTGTGTGTGTGTGTGTGTGTGTACAACCTCTAAACTCCAGCACTGGCAGTGTGTGTGTGTGTGTGTGTGTGTGTGTGTGTGTGTGTCTGTGTGTGTGTGTGTGTGTGTGTGTGTGTCTGTGTCTGTGTCTGTGTGTGTGTGTGTGTGTGTGTGTGTGTGTGTGTGTGCAGAGAGCAGAGAGAAGACCAGCAGCCTATAAACCCTTTGTAATGAACACAAGTCATTTTTAATACATCCGTGCTAAAAAGTCTCATCAAACAAATTTGAGGCACCCCTGCAGTTGCTAGCGGACGTCCTGGGGTCACAGGTGGGGGCTCCCTGGCTTAGAGCACCCCACTGTTATATCGCTGCAACCCCATCCTTCACCAGCAGGGGGCACTCCAGTTACACCATCAATAAGAGGCCTCCACTCAGCATGTTCCTGCCAGAACTGAAGACAAATGAAGAACCAAACAATGCAACACACTCATACTGTAAACACATCTAACACTACACATATAACACTCATACTGTATACACATATATACACTACACATATGTTACGCCCCAACTTGGTTGGCCCTACTGGGGCGAACAAACTAACCACCCCTTGACCCAAGCAATGACTAAAAACACCTTTAAAAGATAACCCAACCTGTGGGATTTATTACATGAAGACAAAAACACTACAAACAAATAGTCAAATCACTGTGTACTGTATACACATATACAGGGGCGATTTTAGCATCTGGTCTTTAGGGGCTGCCCAGCCCCCAGTGCTTATCACACAACACTATTATTATACATAATATATTATTCATTTTGCACTGAGCCAGGGGGTGCCGAGCAGTTTCACGGGGGTGCCTTGGCACCCCTAAAAATGGTCTAGATTCGCCCCTGCACATATACCACTGTAAAAGCTGTGTACTGTACTGTACATAAAACAGTGAGCTGTAGCGGTAAAGCGGCTAGGACAGGACAGACACACACACAGGACAGACACACACACAGGACAGATCACACACACACACAGTACAGACACACACACACAGTACAGATCACACACACACACAGGACAGACACACACACACACAGTACAGATCACACACACAGGACAGATCACACACACAGGACAGACACACACACACACAGTACAGACACACACACAGGACAGACACACACACACAGTACAGATCACACACACACACAGGACAGACACACACACAGGACAGACACACACAGAGTACAGATCACACACACAGGATATATCACACACACAGGACAGACACACACACACAGTACAGACACACACACAAAGGACATATCACACACACACACAGTACAGGTCAGTGTGTGTGTGTCGCCATGCCTGAGTCTCCCTTGTCCAGGGCCGTATTAAGCCAATGTGGTGCCCCTGGGCACTATACTTCACAGGTGCCCCCCCTGTTCAATTATCATTATTATTGTTGTTGTTATTATGAAATTAGTGTTCATGACGAGTTATGTATGGCCACTTAACTATTTCAAGTGAATAACATACAAATGTACAAAAAATATATTTTGTCATGTGGTGCCCCCCCAAATGGTTGTAAATGGTTGGTGCCCCTGGGCACCGTGCCACTGGCCCTTATGGATAACCCAGCCTTGCCCTCGTCTGCGGCTCTGCTCTCGTCTGGCCGTCTTCACCAAAGTCTTATTTTTATTAACCGTTTTATTTACTGGAGCAGATGGTTTGCCTATTTAAGCCATTTGTGTGCGTGTGCCTAGTGGGCCAGAGACGGGTATGTGGTGTGTGTGTGTGTGTGTGGCTGCTTGTGATGTTGTGATCGCCGTGGTGACATGCCTGTACCTGTCTCCCCAGGTAACCCTATAGTCCTCCAGCTGTCAGGTGAGAGCGTTTCTCAGGGGCTCCGGTCGGATGTGTGTTTGATGTTTGGCTTTGATGTGTGTGTCCTGCTGACACAGTAGCCGGCTGCGATCCTCAGAGGGAAACACACACCTGACACACACACACCTGACACACACCTTACAAAAGACCCCTTTGGAGATGCAGGGGGGGGATTCCCTTTCAACCGTTGAGCTGGACAACCCAGATTTACACATGTGCGTCCAAACTTGACATTTAATGTCCTTACAGCTTCCAAAGTGGCAGGTTTCTGCTGATGAAAGTTTATGTACTTCTAATTTTTTATCGATTAATACATCGATACACTTCACTTACTCACAAAGACTAAACGGTTTTAGTGTCATTGTAACTCCCGAAGACTTACTAGTTACTTACACTTACACTTATTAAAAGTGTTGCAGCAATACTGACTGCTCTCTGATTATTTTTATAATGTGATGTTTCTTAGTTAGTGATCGCAGGTCGTTTTATTATGGAAGTGAAGAGAATATCAACACTATGGGCGGATTCAGCGAGCTGGGCGCTGCACTTACACCGACTAGCCGCTAGGTGTCAGTAACGCACCTGCTATTCTGCTCACATGCGCACACAGGCGGGAACGTGCTCTGGGCGCGTGCTGTATATAAGGGAAATCCGGTTCCTTTATCTTTTACCGCCTACGGTGACGGCTCATATAATGTGATTATTAAAAACTGCGGCAAATGAGAATAAAGTTGTCTACAACAGTTATGATGATAAACCCCAAAGTTTTCAGAATGAAATCACAAGACGACTGTTTGTTTGGAGCATTGTTTGTCCTCAAAATGTACACTTTATTTTAAACAAAAGTACAAAAACAATAGTCAGTATTTACAGTACTTGCATGGCCTCATTCACTGTCTTTGGTTTGACTGCCAATCGGTTTCCTAATGCAACAAAAAAGACTTGAGGAAAAACTACAACAGCAAATGAGCTAACAAAGTTGAACTTTTTTTTTCTCGTCTTCAGTGGATTCTCAAACTAAGGACACAAACAAACCCGGACAAGTTTACATCACATGTTCTTTACACCTGCAAGCAAGAACCATCCCTCGTCCGTACCTCTGAGTGTGCGTGTGTGTGTGTGTGTGTGTGTGTGTGTGTGTGTGTGTGTGGAGGTAAAGTGTGTGTCTCAGGCTACCAGACAGACTCTTGTCTCCTAGCTAAGCTAAGCTACTACCTGACACAGCCAGCATCGCTCCTGACACCTGGCATAAATAGAGCACAAACACACTACAGACCGGCCGCCATATTTACAGGCATGGAGACACGCCCCCCCGTCACCATGACAACCACCATGACGATGATGATGAGGTGTGCCAGACCACCCCCAGAGCTCAGCCAGACCCACGCCAGATCCGGGTGGAAGGCGACAGGGGTTCTGGGTTGGAGATTGTCCTCTCTCTCACACACACACACACACACACACACACACACACACACACGAGTACCAGCACTACTTGACCACAGGCGAACCACAGTCTGACAGGTATGTACAGCGCAGCACAAACAAACACACACACACACACACAGTGGAGAGACAGCTGTAACATCACACACCGGTCAGCATATAATACACCTCATCTGCATGGCCAACTTACTTACTGCAGGCGCGTGTGTGTGTGTGTGTGTGTGTGTGTGTGTGTGTGTGTGTGTGTGTAATACACTTTATCTTAATGGCAGAGAACACAGGCACCCAACATGAGGCCAACGTACTTCCTGCAGGTGTGTGTGTGTGTGTGTAGCTGTGTGTGTGTGTGTGATATGAATCACCTAACCTGCAGCAAAAAAGTAAAAAGGCCCCAGCAGAATGTGATTGGCCTAAGCCACCCACTCTCTGGCCCTCTATTGGTGCAGGGGTCTCTAAGCCCCTCCCCCATGGGCTGTGGGCGGGGTTAAACCACACACCACCAATCAAACAAAACAAAACAACAAACAACAACTTGTGTCTCTCCACTTGACATTGTCTTACGTCATCATGTCTTATTTATTTATTTATTGAACTTTAATTAATTAATTTATTAGGCCTTTCACCTATTTAACTTACTTGGTCCTTAAGCAACGTGAAGAAAAACAGAAATATATGTAAGTGTACAGGGAGTAGGGCTGTGTGTGTGTGTGTGTGTGTGTGTGTGTGTGTGTGTGTGTGTGTGTAATTGAGGGGGTCAGAGTAAAGGCAGGGGGCAAACAGGCAAATGAGGTGTGTGAGAGAGAGAAAGTGTGTGTGTGTGTGTGTGAGAGAGAGAGAGTGCAAGAAATGGCAAAGCGGCTTTCATGACTAACTAACTAAGGAACACATGGACACACACACTTACACACACACACTTACACATTCGCTCAC
Organism: Setipinna tenuifilis; assembly: GCA_030347295.1. NCBI lineage: Eukaryota > Metazoa > Chordata > Actinopteri > Clupeiformes > Engraulidae > Setipinna > Setipinna tenuifilis. The sequence goes on from CM059285.1 coordinate 30,157,558, forward strand.
AACTAAAGTCACATTCAGCATCCACATCTGCACTCCGCTCCTCTACATCTCCTCTCCTCTCTCCCTCTCTCCTCCTGTTGTCTCCTCCTCTCCTCTCTCCATCTCTCCTCTCTCCTCCTCCGCTCCTCTCCTCCTCTCTCCCGCGCTCCTCTCCTCCTCTACACCTCCGCCTTCTCAGGGACCTCCTCCAGCTTCTTGCTCTCCTCCGTGGTGCTGTCCTCCTTTTCTCCCGTCTTCCAG
>CM059285.1:30177797-30180297 GCA_030347295.1 Setipinna tenuifilis
TGTGGGGGGGGGGTTGACAGCTGAAACTCTCCAAAAACCATCACTGACAGACACACTGATGCTTCACAGCCCCCCCCCCCCCCCAGACCCCCCCACACGCTTTTGAAGACGGCATTCCTGACATCAAAGAGACCCTCTCAGCTCAGCACACACACACACACACACACACATGCAAGCGCACACACGCACACACACAAGCACAGACACACACACACCTAGGAGTGAACATCACACACCCAGCAAACTCTCCCTTCACCCCTCACTCTCTCACACACACACACACAAACACACACTCTACCCACATCACACACCCAGAAACTCCCCCTTTTACCCCACACACACACACACACACACGCACACACACACACACACGCACGCACACACACACACATGCACGCACGCACACACACCCGCACACACACAACCCCTCTGGCTCTGCTCTGAATCTGTGAGGCAGCATGACTGGGGGGGGGGGCAGATAATACCCCTGGAGCATCGGGGCAGTGGTCTGTGTTACCAAAGCAAACACACCCTCTCACACACACACACACACACACACACACACACACACACACACACATGCACACAGCTTCTGACCTGTCACTGTTCCACTGGCCATCATGAGGGGTTCTCACCTGAGTAGTGTGTACAGAACCAGCTGGAGGAGAAGTGTGTGTTTGCTGAGGTAAGAAGTGCGTGTTTGCTGAAGTGAGACGGTCTCCAGGCCTTCTCAGTCAGGTGTGTGTGTGTGTGTGTGTGCGCGCGCGTGCGGGACACATTCCGCTCTGTAGCCCACACAGGTCACATCACACATCACAGAGGACACATAGGTCATGACCTTTAACCTTCTATGACCAGATATAAGGCGCCTTAAAGCAGAGACAACGTGTGTGTGTGTGTGTGTCGGGACTAAGGCTTGACACACACTACACACTATAGACTACACACTACACACACTACACATATTACAAACACAATACACACAGTGTGGGTTGGCAGAGATGGGAAAACACACAGATATGTACACGTGTGTGTGTGTGTGTGTGTGTGTGTGTGTGTGAGTGTGAGTGTGTGTGTGTGTGTGTGTGTGTATCCTGTAGCTTGCTATCGCACCAACTGACTCTACAAGTTAATGGCTAACCACAGCTAGGTGACATCATAACCAAACTGGGGCAGAGTACACACACACACACACACGCCTCTGCGACATTCAAAACTGTGCTACAGCCTATTAAAACACACCCAAGATAATATTAGGCACGTTTGAGCGTGCGCGCGCGCACACACACACACACACAGAAAGCATTAAGGTAGAAAAGAAAACAAACATAGCACAACAGCGTGAGAAAGAGAGAACAGAAGAGAGAGAATAATACAAAAGAAGAGAGAGAGAAAAAGAGAAAGAGAGCAAAGGAGAGAGAGAAAAAAGAGAGATATAGAGAAAGAGAGAGAGTGAGCTAGAGAAAGACAGGGAAATACAAAGAGAAAGAGAGAGATAGAAAAAGAGAGAGAGAGAAGGGTAGAACGAGAAAGAGACAGAAGGGAAAGACAAAAAAGAGAAAGAGAAGGGAAAAAAGAAACAGAGAAATAGAAAGAGAGAGAGAAGGGTAGACAGAGAAAGAGAGAGAGAAGGGTAGAAAGAGAGAGAGATAGAAAGAGAGAGAGAGAGAGAGAGAAGAGTAGAAAGAGAAAGAGAGGGGGAAGGATAGAGAGAGAGAAGGATAGAAAGAGAGAGAGAAGGATAGAGAGAGAAAGAGAAGAGTAGAAAGAGAAAGAGAGAGAGAGGGGGATAGAAAGAGAAAGAGAGAGAGAGGGGGATAGAGAGAGAGAGAGAAGGGTAGAAAGAGAAAGAGAAAGAGAGAGAGAGGGGGATAGAAAGAGAGAGAGAAGGGTAGAAAGAGAAAGAGAGAGAGAGGGGGATAGAAAGAGAGAGAGAAGGGTAGAAAGAGAAAGAGAGAGAGAGGGGGATAGAAAGAGAGAGAGAGAGAAGAGTAGAAAGAGAAAGAGAGAGAGAGGGGGATAGAAAGAGAGAGAGAGAGAAGGATAGAAAGAGAGAGAGAGAGAAGGATAGAAAGAGAGGTGAAGAGGCAAAGAAGGGGGGAGAGTCATGACAGAAACAGGCCCATCCAGACAGCCACGCTGACAGACGAGAAGTGTGTGTGTGTGTGTGTGTGTGTGTGTGTGAGTGTGTGTGTTGAGGGGGGGTTGTGTCTTCCGGTGCAGCTAGGCTAGATAAAGCTGCAAGGGGCCTGTTGCAGCATGCACCCCTTTGGGTTTGTGTGTGTGTGTGTGTGTGTATGTATGTGGGGTGGCTCTGTTTAGTGTTAGAGTGCCGGTGTCTGAGCCTATATTACAGAGAATCTCACGCGCACACAAACACACACACACACACACACACACACACACACACACATACACACACACACACACACACTGCGGAGGGACTGGGCTGCTTTAGGATGACCTCTGAGGTTAAAGGTCGCTGACGAGTGACTAAGCA
>CM059286.1:1871-59371 GCA_030347295.1 Setipinna tenuifilis
TAATGTTCTGTAAATCACACACGCGTTTAAATGCACACACCCGCTGATTTGCGAGATGGCACTGCAGGCTTAGTAAGCGTTTTGTGTTTTGAGTGAACTGGTGAGCAGATACACATAAAAGAAAAAACTGTGATTCACACAATATGTTTCAATAGCAATCACCAAATAAGGCTCTCTATGCAAAATAACAGCTTTCAATGCAGTTTTGTGTTTTGAGCACAGAGTTGAAAATGTGCCCTATACTAATGTTCTGTACATCACACACGCGTTTAAATGCACGCACCCGCTGATTTGCGAAATGGCATTGAAGCCTGAGTTAGCGTTTTGTGTTTTGAGTGAACTGGTGAGCAGATACACATAAAAGAAAAAACTGTGATTCACACAATATGTTTCAATAGCAATCACCAAATAAGGGTCTCTATGCAAAATAACAGCTTTCAATGTAGTTTTGTGTTTTGAGCACAGAGTTGAAAATGTGCCCTATACTAATGTTCTGTACATCACACACGCGTTTAAATGCACGCACCCGCTGATTTGCGAGATGGCACTGCAGGCTTAGTAAGCGTTTTGTGTTTTGAGTCAACTGGTGAGCAGATACACATAAAAGGAAAAACTGTGATTGACACAATATGTTTCAATAGCAATCACCAAATAAGGGTCTCTATGCAAAATAACAGCTTTCAATGCAGTTTTGTGTTTTGAGCACAGAGTTGAAAATGTGCCCTATACTAATGTTCTGTACATCACACACGCGTTTAAATGCACGCACCCGCTGATTTGCGAAATGGCATTGAAGCCTGAGTTAGCGTTTTGTGTTTTGAGTGAACTGGTGAGCAGATACACATAAAAGAAAAAACTGTGATTCACACAATATGTTTCAATAGCAATCACCAAATAAGGGTCTCTATGCAAAATAACAGCTTTCAATGTAGTTTTGTGTTTTGAGCACAGAGTTGAAAATGTGCCCTATACTAATGTTCTGTACATCACACACGCGTTTAAATGCACGCACCCGCTGATTTGCGAGATGGCACTGCAGGCTTAGTAAGCGTTTTGTGTTTTGAGTCAACTGGTGAGCAGATACACATAAAAGGAAAAACTGTGATTGACAGAATATGTTTCAATACCAATCACCAAATAAGGGTCTCTATGCAAAATAACAGCTTTCAATGCAGTTTTGTGTTTTGAGCACAGAGTTGAAAATATGCGCTATACTAATGTTCTGTAAATCACACACGCGTTTAAATGCACACACCCGCTGATTTGCGAGATGGCACTGCAGGCTTAGTAAGCGTTTTGTGTTTTGAGTCAACTGGTGAGCAGATACACATAAAAGGAAAAACTGTGATTGACACAATATGTTTCAATACCAATCACCAAATAAGGGTCTCTATGCAAAATAACAGCTTTCAATGCAGTTTTGTGTTTTGAGCACAGAGTTTAAAATATGCGCTATACTAATGTTCTGTAAATCACACACGCGTTTAAATGCACGCACCCGCTGATTTGCGAGTTGGCATTGCAGGCTTAGTAAGCGTTTTGTGTTTTGAGTCAACTGGTGAGCAGATACACATAAAAGGAAAAACTGTGATTGACACAATATGCTTCAATAGCAATCACCAAATAAGGGTCTCTATGCAAAATAACAGCTTTCAATGTAGTTTTGTGTTTTGAGCACAGAGTTGAAAATGTGCCCTATACTAATGTTCTGTACATCACACACGCGTTTAAATGCACGCACCCGCTGACTTGCGAAATGGCATTGAAGCCTGAGTTAGCGTTTTGTGTTTTGAGTGAACTGGTGAGCAGATACACATAAAAGAAAAAACTGTGATTCACACAATATGTTTCAATAGCAATCACCAAATAAGGGTCTCTATGCAAAATAACAGCTTTCAATGCAGTTTTGTGTTTTGAGCACAGAGTTGAAAATGTGCCCTATACTAATGTTCTGTAAATCACACACGCGTTTAAATGCACACACCCGCTGATTTGCGAGATGGCACTGCAGGCTTAGTAAGCGTTTTGTGTTTTGAGTCAACTGGTGAGCAGATACACATAAAAGGAAAAACTGTGATTGACACAATATGTTTCAATACCAATCACCAAATAAGGGTCTCTATGCAAAATAACAGCTTTCAATGCAGTTTTGTGTTTTGAGCACAGAGTTGAAAATATGCGCTATACTAATGTTCTGTAAATCACACACGCGTTTAAATGCACACACCCGCTGATTTGCGAGATGGCACTGCAGGCTTAGTAAGCGTTTTGTGTTTTGAGTCAACTGGTGAGCAGATACACATAAAAGGAAAAACTGTGATTGACACAATATGTTTCAATACCAATCACCAAATAAGGGTCTCTATGCAAAATAACAGCTTTCAATGCAGTTTTGTGTTTTGAGCACACAGTTGAAATAATGCGCTATACTAATGTTCTGTAAATCACACACGCGTTTAAATGCACGCACCCGCTGATTTGCGAGATGGCACTGCAGGCTTAGTAAGCGTTTTGTGTTTTGAGTCAACTGGTGAGCAGATACACATAAAAGGAAAAACTGTGATTGACAGAATATGTTTCAATACCAATCACCAAATAAGGGTCTCTATGCAAAATAACAGCTTTCAATGCAGTTTTGTGTTTTGAGCACAGAGTTGAAAATATGCGCTATACTAATGTTCTGTAAATCACACACGCGTTTAAATGCACACACCCGCTGATTTGCGAGATGGCACTGCAGGCTTAGTAAGCGTTTTGTGTTTTGAGTCAACTGGTGAGCAGATACACATAAAAGGAAAAACTGTGATTGACACAATATGTTTCAATACCAATCACCAAATAAGGGTCTCTATGCAAAATAACAGCTTTCAATGCAGTTTTGTGTTTTGAGCACAGAGTTTAAAATATGCGCTATACTAATGTTCTGTAAATCACACACGCGTTTAAATGCACGCACCCGCTGATTTGCGAGTTGGCATTGCAGGCTTAGTAAGCGTTTTGTGTTTTGAGTCAACTGGTGAGCAGATACACATAAAAGGAAAAACTGTGATTGACACAATATGCTTCAATAGCAATCACCAAATAAGGGTCTCTATGCAAAATAACAGCTTTCAATGTAGTTTTGTGTTTTGAGCACAGAGTTGAAAATGTGCCCTATACTAATGTTCTGTACATCACACACGCGTTTAAATGCACGCACCCGCTGACTTGCGAAATGGCATTGAAGCCTGAGTTAGCGTTTTGTGTTTTGAGTGAACTGGTGAGCAGATACACATAAAAGAAAAAACTGTGATTCACACAATATGTTTCAATAGCAATCACCAAATAAGGGTCTCTATGCAAAATAACAGCTTTCAATGCAGTTTTGTGTTTTGAGCACAGAGTTGAAAATGTGCCCTATACTAATGTTCTGTAAATCACACACGCGTTTAAATGCACACACCCGCTGATTTGCGAGATGGCACTGCAGGCTTAGTAAGCGTTTTGTGTTTTGAGTCAACTGGTGAGCAGATACACATAAAAGGAAAAACTGTGATTGACACAATATGTTTCAATACCAATCACCAAATAAGGGTCTCTATGCAAAATAACAGCTTTCAATGCAGTTTTGTGTTTTGAGCACAGAGTTGAAAATATGCGCTATACTAATGTTCTGTAAATCACACACGCGTTTAAATGCACACACCCGCTGATTTGCGAGATGGCACTGCAGGCTTAGTAAGCGTTTTGTGTTTTGAGTCAACTGGTGAGCAGATACACATAAAAGGAAAAACTGTGATTGACACAATATGTTTCAATACCAATCACCAAATAAGGGTCTCTATGCAAAATAACAGCTTTCAATGCAGTTTTGTGTTTTGAGCACACAGTTGAAATAATGCGCTATACTAATGTTCTGTAAATCACACACGCGTTTAAATGCACGCACCCGCTGATTTGCGAGATGGCATTGCAGGCTTAGTAAGCGTTTTGTGTTTTGAGTCAACTGGTGAGCAGATACACATAAAAGGAAAAACTGTGATTGACACAATATGTTTCAATAGCAATCACCAAATAAGGGTCTCTATGCAAAATAACAGCTTTCAATGCAGTTTTGTGTTTTGAGCACAGAGTTGAAAATGTGCCCTATACTAATGTTCTGTACATCACACACGCGTTTAAATGCACGCACCCGCTGATTTGCGAAATGGCATTGAAGCCTGAGTTAGCGTTTTGTGTTTTGAGTGAACTGGTGAGCAGATACACATAAAAGAAAAAACTGTGATTCACACAATATGTTTCAATAGCAATCACCAAATAAGGGTCTCTATGCAAAATAACAGCTTTTAATGCAGTTTTGTGTTTTGAGCACACAGTTGAAAATGTGCCCTATACTAAAGTTCTGTACATCACACACTTCCTCCTCCCTAACAATACGCATCACAACCATGAAAACATTGTTGACAGCGTCATAAAAACAGGTTGATGCGCACGCACACACACACACACACATTTGGTGACAGCGCTACACATCCAACACACATTGACAGCGCACCAAAACCACGAAAATGCGTAGGCGACTGGGAAATAATACAACATAACTGGTGGACAGGGGGGAAATCGACGGGCCCAACCTCAAAGCGTGTATCGTAAAATATACGCATCGTTAGGACAAAGCTACGTTGTCGCATAAAGTACTACTAGTAAAGAGAGCATACGGGCGCCAGACCGAATCCCTCTTAAGTGATGAATTGTTCAACTGTACAGCCATTACAATGCACAGTCACTCCAAAGCATTCTCTGACTGAAATGCCAATGTGAATGCATTGTGCAACCGATCTACAGCATCACCCAACTCTTCATCTTGAAAGTGCACTCCACTATCGTTTTGGCATATCTGCATTCAAATACCATTTTCACACTCTTCATCACGAAAAGTAATAGCAAAACATTATATGCACAGGCACAACTTTTAAAGCCCACGACGTAATAATAATAATAACAACAGCAACAACAATAATAATAGTAAAATGTAACTTCATTGGAGCCCATCTACATAGAGCAATAAACCCATCCATTAGCCGAGCATACTTCAAAGCATGAGAGGCTAGCAACAATCGCAACAGATAAAATGGACTCAACGGCCACGGCGGGCAAAGTTAATAAACAAAATTCCCTTACCTTAAAAAGTTCCTTCAGAAGAGTTGCAGGCGACGAGTAGGTTTGTTGCTGAATCGTCGAGATGTTCTCCCACCCTGTGGGATCACGCGTTCCATCCACTTTCAGAGTATAGTAGCTGTCACCAACTTCCTCCACTATAGCGTCTGTCACCACATCACTCAGTGTTTGGGATGAGTTCATTTTGCAGGTCATGACAGGTGTAAGTGGCATTCCGTGGGATAGTTGGCACCACTTAGCCAATTCGGGATCCTTTTTGATTGTCCAATCAAGTAACAACATGAAAAGCCCCAACCCCCCTTCCGACATGTCATCGAACGCATAGAGGCAACTGATTTTCAACCAAAAACACAACCACGTCAATGAGTGATCCCACGTAATATTGGTTTCTGTGTAGTTGGTCTGTATTCACCAGAGTAGATACCTCATTCCCTGTTTGGCGGCGCATCTCCCTCTCCTTCCACATCGTCAAACAGGCAATGTGGTCCTTGGAGGTCTCATGTTGGTGGAAGCCCCTTTCTTTTGCCATGGCCTGCTTCCAGTTCCTGTACCCGATGCTGCAAAAGGCATCAGATGTTCCGTGTTTTTTCCCAGTGCTTTTGAATGTTCTGCAACAAAAACAGAATGCCGCGTCTGCCTTAACGCTATATTCCAGCCAGTCTCGGTTGTGAAACCATTTGGCGTTGAAAGCTCTTGCTTTGCCACTGTACATGGTTACTGGGTATTCTTTCAGGACGGGTTGGAGAGGCGTATCGGTCCCGAGGTCATCTACTTGTAGCCCCACTTTCTGATGACTGGAGGGGCTTGGGCTGCTCCAAGGTCGTTGCTCTTGGCTAGCTGTACCAGTTGTCTGTGTCCACGGGTCAGCATCTGCCGCCGTAGCACTGCCGGTGGTGGTGACCTGATCGCTGTCAGTTTCTGCTGCTGGAGGAGTCAGACGAGGATCATCAGGAGGTCTGAGCAGCCACTTTCGTAAATCCATTTTTTTTATTAACTAGCACAATAAGCTCTCGAAACTGATTGCTGTACTGTATGCTACAAATCTCGATGTCCGGTGTCGATTCTGCGCACTGCAGTGTTTTTTTTGTTTTTTTTACCGGTATCAACAAATTCAAACTACTTCAAACCATCAACAACCAATGAGAATCGACCAAATGACCGCACGCAACCAAAAACAAAACAGCCTATATTCTTCTCATCTTTTATTTTATTGAAGTTAGATTGCACATTTTTTTTAAAAGGATATTAAAATTAGACTGTAATAACGCAATGGTTCTAAATGTGTTATAATGGTTTTTTTTTTTTTTTTGGTCCTGCGTTGGGTGGTGGGGCACCAGTGGCTTTATAGTGAGCACAAACACGTATTGACAGCTAAACAGTCCAATACCGTAACTAACAAGAAAAAAATGAAATAATACATTTTAATACATTTCAAATATTATATTCTTAATAGGGCGTTCCCTAATCAGTCCTTTACTTATAGATTCATTGGATGCTTCGCCTCCGCCCAGTCCTGCTCCAGTCTCCGCAAACCATCTGCGGACAGTAAATCGGCCACTCCGGAGGACTGATCTCCAACAACTTCTCCTTGAGAAGGAGATAATTCGCGTGGAGGCAGAAACAAAAAAACTTAAAACAGAGCAGGAGAAGTTGGAGCTGGAAAAGCAGAAGCTGCAACTGGAGATCCAATTGCTCCACCAGCAAATTGCAAGGCCGGCGGAACACATTTGATGAAGACCGTTCCTTCGCGATTCTATAGAAGAAAAAAAAACTAATCGAGAGCAATAACTGGAACAATAAAATAGCCTGTAATCAAGTGTAATCCGTTCAAACTCTTCATTTATTAATTGTATGCTGTATAGTAGATTGTTTATTGAATTCTTTAGGCTATTAATTGTATATTTTTTTAAGCGCAAGCGCAGGCTACGCCCACACACATGTAGCCTATAAATTATTAATTATATGAGCACGGACGAGTCGTCCGGAGACATCATCATGAGGAGCTATGACGTGGTCATCTTCCTCTTCTATCGGCAGATGATTTTGCCTTGGTAGGGGAATCCTCTTGGCGATGCAAATGTTGTGCAGTACCCACTGTCTCCCAGAAGTATTCCGTTCACCTCTCCAGCCTCAAAGATGTCATGCAGACGGCTTTCCCGGAGGATCCTGGCATCGTGGGCTGACCCAGGCCACCGTGCTACCAAGTTTAAAATGCTGTAGCTCGTATCACACACAATCTGCACATTGATGGAATGGTTTCCCTTTCGGTTGACATGCAGGTACTCGTGCTCTGATGGTGCCTGGATACGGATATGTGTCCCGTCAATACAGCCTACGATGCCAGGGATGCCAGAGGCCTGCCGAAACCGTTGCTTAATGATAGCACACTCCGCTTCGTTTGGTAAACGGACATAGGCCTACCGCGGGAGACGACGACTCAGTGTCACGGAGACCCTCCTTATAACACGGCAGGCAGTTGACTTGTGAACCCCAACCATGTCCCCTACGGTATTCTGAAATGCCCCGTTTGCGTAAAATCGCAGGGCTATTAGTACTTGTAAGGTTGGTGGTATTGCAGCATTGCGCTCAGTTAAAATGAGATCTGGCGACAGTTCTTCAATCAAAGTTAACAGCGCCCTCCTGCTAAATCTGAATCTCTGTATGAGCTCCTCGTCATTATAAATGTCTAGGGGGTTAGTTTTGTGTTTTGAGACCAGAGTTGAAAACATGCGCTTATACCAATGTAATTCACCAATACCAATGTAATTCACACACGCGTTTAAATGCACGCACCAACTACGGAGGGAGATGACATAGACATTTTGTAACTTACATCATAAAATCTGTGAAGCAGTCTAGTTTTCTTAACATTTATATATTTTTACGAATGAACACACTTTTATAGTTAAAATATCCTAGTTTTATTTGGACAGTTTTGAGCCTCAGCATACAGTTCACAGTTAAAGTAGCCAAAACAAAAGAAATTAAGTGTAACAACTCAAAAAGTAAAAAATAAATAACAAGAACAAAATACTTTATAAAAAGCTACTATATTATGGTGTGTATGAGTTTTGTTTGGGCAGGCCATATTACCACGTCAAAGTCAGTCAAAATATCTTCAAGTCCAGTGTAGATTTACTGCAAGAGCTTATTTATGAAAGACTGAACTCTTGCTGAGCAGTCATCACCAACACCAAGACTCAAGAACACTTTCTGAATCATCTCACATGTATACTTCCACTCTTTAGGGTATTGAAAGTTGAGAGCATACAACAGCGCAAAAAGAGCAAATGCACTCGAAAAATTGTGGATGACCACACTTTCCTCCAGAATGATGCATGAAGCAGATGCCCCATCCATCATCTTCCACCACAGTCACGACAGCCATTTTGATATCCTTTGTGTACCTCTCCTCTTGGTCAGTGTTCTGTTGAGCAACAAAACAAACAAACAGAAATAATTTCATTAGCTACATACCACTTGCTCTTCATTTTTTGTTTAAGTTGTACTGTAAAAATGTACTTACCAAACAGGTTCTCAGAATCGTCTCAGCGCCATAATCCCTAAGAAAGAGGGGAAGTCCTCTGAGGGCCACAGTCTTTCTGTGTGCAGAAATGTCAGATGTCAAGACAGACAGGCCTTCTAAATTCATCAGTGAAAGAGGCAAAACTGACTTCCTTATAGTGGGTGTGTGTACATGTCACTAAGTCAGCGATTGAGAGAAAGTGTGATTGAGAGAGTGAGTGTATATCTGTGAAAGAATGAATGTGTGTAAGATGGACTGTGTAAGACTGGTGGTGTGTGTGTGTGTAAAAGTTAGAGAATATCAGTGAGAAAGTATGTGTGAGTGAGTCTGAGAAAAAGTTAATGAGTGTGTATGAGTGACAGAATGTTGCCATCACAACATGTTACCCCTGGACACACACACCCCACCAGACATACTGCACTTTGCACTAACACCAGAGAGAGGGAGACTTATTTTCTAAATGTCTTGCTACTCACCTCCTTATCCAACGAGTCAAGGACCAAATTGTGTTCTTCTTGTTCTGTAACATCTTCAGGATTTTAGGGGTGTGAGTTTCAAGTACATTAAATTCGTTGCACGTTAACCATTGTTATCCTCTGAAACTCACAGTTAACCTGTGGAGGGACAAAGTGATAACACTGAGCTGTGTAGAAGCTTTGTGAATGTAAATGAATGTGTGGGTGATATTGAAAGAAGCATACCTAGGAAGTATACACTACCGATCAAACGTTTTAGAACACCCTAGTTTTTCCCGTTATTTATTGCAATTCAAGTAGTGAAAGTGTGGTGTTCTAAAACTTTTGGCCGGTAGTGTATGTTCATGTAAACAAGAAGGTGAATTGAATATTTTGGAAGAAAGAAGCAAAACAAGATTTAACACATGAAGCACACTGACCTGACATTCCATGAAGACTGCTGGCCATCTATGCTTCACCAGATCAACATGGGGTTCCTGGTCAATTATTTCTGTTCTTCTCAAGGAAAATGTATGAATGTGGCAGAATCTGAAAAAATTGGCAACAGAAAAACTGTCTTGAAAGCCAGCCAATCCATGTGCTGCCAAATTACGGGCACAAACACAAAAAAATGGTTCCTTTCACATTGTGACGTTTTACCTCAACGTACACTACCGATCAAACGTTGTAGAACACCTTAATTTTTCCTGTTATTTATTGCAATTCTAAAACTGATGGTGTTCTAAAACTTTTGGCTGGTAGTGTATGTTCATGTAAACAAGAAGGTGAATTGAAGATTTTGGAAGAAAGAAGCAAAACAAGATTTAACACATGAAGCACACTGACCTGACATTCCATGAGGAGTGCTGGCCATCTATGCTTCACCAGATCAACATGGGGTTCCTGGTCAATTATTTCTGTTCTTCTCAAGGAAAATGTACGAATGTGGCAGAATCTGCAAAACTTGGCAACAGAAAAACTGTCTTGAAAGCCAGCCAATCCATGTGCTGCCAACTTATCGGCACAAACACAAAAAAATGGTTCCTTTCACATTGTGACGTTTTGCCTCAACGTACACTACCGATCAAACGTTTTAGAACACCCTAATTTTTCCCGTTATTTATTGCAATTTAAGTAGTGAAAGTTCAATTAATACCCTGAAATGGTACAAAGATAACTACTTAACAGCCAAAGGTTAAAAAATGGTGACCTAAAACCGAAAAATAGTGTACATTTCAGAATTATACAAAAAAGGCCTTTTTCAGGGAACACAAAGTTGGTTACCTGATCAGCAGCAATGACGGTTAAGGTAGCATTCAAATGGCAGGCCTTTTAAAAAACACTTTAGAATGATATTGGTGTGTGTAAAAAAGTACCAAATAACATGATATACTATAATAAGACATAATATCAAATAAAAATGACACAAAAAGTGTAGGGTTTTAAATGGTTTGTCTAAGACTTTATTTGCTTAAACCATGCCATTTACATTTCAGTGTGATGTAACTAAACGGTGGGAGCAACTTATGACTCTTTTAAGGTAGCATCCAAATGGCTCTGAGTGCATGGTATTTTACTGACTGCGTTCACATGGTGGGATTGGTTTGGTTTGGGATTGGTTCACAACGGGTGGTCTGTCCCCCAAGTCCCTGTTCACATGCAGTTCGTCTAAGCGGATTCGGCGGGAGTTCCGGCCCTTTCCGCTACGCTATTGGGGGCGCTGTAGTCAACTTCTATCTTTCTATTATTATCTTTTAATACAAGGAACGTCTCTTCCACGCATAACTCTTGAACCACTCATCCGCTTGATCTCAAATTTGGACGGCGTCATCATAATATTACCAGTGTGTGCAGTACCGAGTTTCGTGTTGTTTGGGCAAAAAATGCGAAAGATATCGGTCAAAACGTGCCGACCCAGCCATGACGACCCAGGCTGATAAGATTTACAATGCTAGCTGCTACAATGTTGGACATAACGCGACTAACGACACATAACTAAAATAATGGACATAACACGAGTAAACATTTGCCCACAACAAAGCTGCTACGTAGGTAAGATGTATCTTATGTATACGCAACAGCAGACTACAGCACTGCACACATATGCCTACAGCAGACGACGCTTAGAGGAGACTGAACTGAAACAAAACAGTGGCTAAAGAAAATCTTACAAGTCAGTCAGTGCAAATGTATTTACATAGCCTTCTCCTTTCACCTGATATTATTACCCACTTAAACAATAAGGTGGTCTAAACAAAAACGTAATACTCTGGCACATCTTCTATGGGCTCTGCACTGTTCCTACTAAATAAAGACAATAAACAAACTTTCTGGCGGCATACGAACATGGTGTTCCAGGAGTTTGACGCATTCGCGTACGTGTTGTGCATTCTGCTGTGTTAGAAAGTCTGTATGAAGGAACAAACTGCGTTTTTTATTTCGTTGATACATGCGCAATACATGAAAACCAATCCGATCCCGTTCACATGGCAGTCGAAGTGGTTTCGAAACAGCCCCGGCCTGGAGTCGCAGGGGGATCAGGAAAACCAATTCCAATCCAAACCAATCTCCGTTCACATGAAGCTGGTACAATCCCAAACCACTTCCAAGTGGTTTCGACTTGTCCATGTGAACGCACTCACTGATATTCCAAGAAGCTTCAAAAAACCCACTTTAGACTGATACTGGAATGTATTAAAAAAGGTACCAAATAACATGATATACTAGAATACAACATACTATCAAATAAAATGACAACATTTATTTGGTGTACTTATTGTATTTGGATTTACATGGTTTGTGTAACGCATTTTTGAAAAATGATCAAAATCCAGGGGCTTTTCCTGGGAGCTTGGCCTTTGAAGGGGAGCCTTTCTGTGCCTGTCCTAGTGCCAGAGATACCCTGGAGGTAGCAGAAATGTCTCGGAGGCTCTGTCACAGGAAATTTGTTCCGGCCAGGGAAAGTTCCGGGTGACGACACAATCGTGTTCGAATCAGCTGTTCAGCACCGTCGCTATGGTGGTAGGTATGACAGGAGCGCTCGTGCTTAGAAGTGCAATTTATTGGCAGAACACTCAGCTTTCTCCTGAGATCAGAGTGCGGGTTGTTTCTTGGCAGTCTCACTCTGAGTGATCATCATCTCCAGCAGCTAAACTTCATTACTACTTGGATTACTACTTTATTACAGCAGCTAAACTTTATATTCTGTCGTTATTTGTTATATTCTGTCGTTATTTGTTGATGCTTGTTGTCTGTAGGCTAATTAGTGACGTGATGTGACATCTATTTACTTACACATTTTCTCTACGGTGTCAGTTTTTTTTATCTGTGCTAGTTTTTTTTTTAATCTGTGCTAGTTTATTTGTTATCAAGATGGTTGTTTCACTAGATGACATTTTCTTTTATCTGTCCAGCAAGGAGAAATACACGCTGGGGGTTAGCGAGGCCAACAAGCGAGCCATCAGGAAGGCGGCTAAAAGCTCCTCCCTTCGAGGTAAACAATTTTACTTAAGTTAAGACGTTGGTATAATGATGTAATGTTAACTTCAGTGAACCAGCATACTATATTTTGTATCAGACACAGGCAATACAAAATGACAGCTAGCTAACATGAGAAAACGGAATGCCTCTGCTTAGCTAGCAAGAAGACATAGGGATACAACGTAGCTTTATCGGTGACATTGACATTTCTATTCACATTTTTTGAAATACCGTGGTGTTGTGTGAGGAGTGTGGCCATGTTTAAGAAGGTGTATAGTGATAATGACATTTTTTTAAATATACATTTTACCTCAGAATTGACCTGAGAGACATGTATGTGATGTCCATCTTTGAGATGGAAGTAGGATGATCTCAGCAAGAGACGATTCATAAAGTGTAAATCTATTAGCTGAATAGTAGTATTAGTATCATTGATCTTTATTAGGCCTTTTGTTATTTTAAGTTCTGGGAATCTGTTGTAAATTAGCTTTGGCTAAACACACACTTAATTCAGATGACTATTTTTTTGTGCCTGTCCCTACCGAATTAATCAAATCAGATCAATCAAAATAATCACTGTATGAACAATAACAGTACAAAAGGTGAGCTACTAGAATGTTATGAATGTTTAATCAAAGTAGTACAATATTAAGACAGTCTATGTTCAGTGAAATGTGTCTTTGACTTGTAGAAGAATGAAGATAAATGTAAAATGTTTTCAGTGTTGTACTGTGCTAAGATGTGAATGTCTACATGTAGTTCCCATGGGTTTGCAAACACACACACACACACCAGATTTTATGGTTAAAATCCACCTGTTCCCTCTTTTTAGGTGACACCATGTTCTATGTTGGAGCTGATGGTTTGTCATTGAAGAGGGTCATATTCACACAGGAGGAGAAGTTGGCCATCCTCAACAAGGCTCATGCTGGTCACTTCGGTAGGGACCGCATGATGCACAAGATCACGCAGAGGTTCTACTGGCGCAGTATCCGTGCTGATGTGGATTAGTGGGTAGGAGGATTAAAAACAAATTGATACCTAAATTATTTAAGATATTGCCATCGGTATGTGTCTTAATTTTTATAGTGTACTGTATATGTTTTATAGTGCAATGCAATGCAATAAACTTATAATATTACACTCATCTGCTATTTTACCATTAAAATTAGCAACTGCGAACCCTGCCAGAAGTTCGAGAAGGTGAAGACGGAGCCACCCGGGCTGAAGCCAATTAAGCCTGTGGCACAATGGCATATGATCGGTAAGACAATACTTTGCATGAACTTAAAACATAAAACATAACTTCTTATCATCATTACACTAATATGGCTTTCATCTTGTGCATAATCTTTTTGAAGGCGTTGACCTCATCAGACCCCTACAGAAGCCAAGGAAAGGCGGAAACCATTTCCTGTTGACTGCGACAGACTTCTTCACGAAATGGGTGGAGGCTAGACCCATTTAGAAGAAGCAGGCACTGCTTACCTCTGAGGTGTGTGATGAATGACAGCATGTAATTATGTTGTGCTAATCTTTTCTTCCTCCTTTATTCCTACTGGTTCATACTGTGTGTATATAAATATGTGACGTTCTATATATATATAAGTTTGTGCTGTTTTGTTTCACCCATGTTCTGTTCTAGATGCCGTTGTTTATTGTGCAAATTTGTTCGCCATGATTTCTGTAATATTTTAGAGCCTAAGATGCATTTTGTTGTGGGTGTGTTGCTTGATGTGTTTTTTCTAAGTTTTTGGCAGGTGGTTTACAGAATTACAGTCAGTTAGCTTAATTATTTATCTGCAAAAAAAACACAAAATACCAAAAAAAAAAACCCTCTCTTAGGGCTGTACCGTGACGTTGGTGAGGGAGCTTTTCACTAAACTAGGCCTGTAGTCTTATGTTCTAAAGTAAAGTTTCTGATTTGTATTTCCTGCAATTAGTGTTGTGAATGTTCACTCTTTTGAGTAATTACAAGCAATTGTGAGTGACTGGATCACAGAGCTGGAGCTGTTGTAACCTCTCTGGCTCTTCTGTCAACTGTGCCTGGAGCAACCCAGGGGTTTGTGCAAATTTTTAATGTATGTGCTAACCACTGGGTTACGGTAAGTAACATCGGATGTAAGGAAGTTAATGTCTTTGACTCAATGTGTGCCTCACATTCTCCAGAATTCCTGATGCAGGTGACAGGCTTGTTTTGTTTTCCAGGGAGGACGGTGAAGATTCAGTGGCCCAGCATCCAGCAGCAGCATGGTGGCAGTGACTGTGGACTATTCACTATTGCGAACAGTCTTACACTCTGCAGAGGTGAGGAGCCATGTAATACCACATACAATCAGGCACTGATGCGAGTCCATCTCTTTTCCTGTTTTCAGAGTGGACACCTTGGGCAGTTCCCACAAGCAGCTGTACGGCCCAATTTTACGATGCCGGAGACCATGGCGGTAGACGTCCACTGCTACTGCCGGAGAGCAGTACGTCCTGGTAAGGATGCTGTTGTTGTCTGTAGGAGGTGTGGACAGCTATTCCACCAGTTTTGCGTAAGTACTGTTGACCCGGCACAGTATGTCTGTAAGAGCTGTTGTGTAATTGTATTGCGCTAACCTTTTCTTCCTCCACACCACCATTTCCAAGTGTGATATAAAATGGATTTTGTAAGGTGAATGTTGTTTGTGTTTCCTAGTATTTTTTGCAGGTGTTTTTCCAGTTGAAATCAGTTTCATCAGTATGTTGTTTATTATTATTTCAAATAATTATTTTTCCAGTTGAAATCAGTTCCATCAATGTGTTATTTATTATTACTTCACATATTTATTTTTTAATCAGTTCAAGTATTAGCAAAAAAAAAAACCTCTCGTTAGGCCTGTACCTTGACGTCGGTGGGGGGGCTTGTCACTAAATCGGGCCTGTAGTCTTTAATTTGTCATAAGACTAATATTTTTGCTGAGTACGTCTTTTCAGGGGCAATCAACAACAGCACCTAAGCCCTGCCTCCCCATTCCAATCACCAGAAAAAGGAAAGGAATTACCCAGCCAAAAAAAAAAGCTAAGTGTTATAACAATCTTTTAAAACCTCATATACACAACTAATAATCTTTTCTGATCATATAACTGTGCTTTCCTTCCTCCCCAACAGTTCTCAACCAGCCTTCGTGTTCATCACCTTAATGCTGCCCTGCTGCTCAACTGAGAATGGAGAAGACCTCCTAGAACTACCCCGCTTACACACACACACACACACACACACACACACTTGCTTTCCACACAAATAAAAATCCTTGTATATTTGAAGTTTTCTTGAAGGTGTGTCGTTACTAATGCTAACACTGATAAATGAGGATGAATAACAGATGTTCAGACTGCTTTTGTGATGTTTTAAAGTGTAACTGTTGTTACTGATCTACGTACATGCTGCATAGTGCAAATGTGTCGTTACTAATGCAAAGTACTGCATGGAAGTACACTGATAAATGAGGATGAATAACAGATGTTCAGACTGCTTTTGGGAGGTTTTGAAGTCAAGTCAAGTCAAGTCAGATTTATTTGTATAGCGCATTTCATACATAAATGCAGTTCAATGTGCTTTACACAAATTTTAAAATAAAATACAATTAAACATTGGAAGGAAGGAAGAGAAAATAGGTACAAGAAATAAAAATGTCCACAATCGTGTAAAATATGGTAAATATGCAGCATCTTCCGTAGAGGGCCCAGAGGCTGGCTGGCGGGTTTAGGCCCTCTCGCCCCTTATCCTGCGAGTCAGCTGGATAAATCCTTGGGCATGATGGTGACCCTCTTGGCGTGGATGGCACACAGGTTGGTGTCCTCGAACAGACCCACCAGGTATGCCTCGCTAGCCTCCTGAAAGGCGCCAATGGCAGCGCTCTGGAAACGCAGATCGGTCTTGAAGTCCTGAGCAATCTCACGCACCAGGCACTGGAAGAGCAGCTTGCGAATCAGCTCAGTGGACTTCTGGTAGCGTCGGATTTCTCTCAGAGCTACGGTACCGGGCCTGTAGCGATGGGATTTCTTGACTCCACCGGTGGAAGGCGCACTCTTCCTGGCTGCCTTGGTAGCTAGCTGCTTCCTTAGCGCTTTTCCTCCAGTAGACTTACGGGCGGTCTGCTTGGCATGGGCCATCTCCCAGTTCTGCTTAAAAACCAGAGTGATCCGAAGACTCAAAGTTGTCAGGTCCCAACGAGCTACACCAACGTCGAACAGCCAAACCTCTCTGGCGTCCACCAACTTCAAAAGCACACCAGTCGTAAGGTAAAACACGCAAAAAAGAAAAACTGGCACACCATCAAAAAAGAAAAACTGACTATATACAACCGCCAAACTTAGTTAAACTATTACAAATGAAAACCCAACAAAATATTCAGTATATTCGCCAAAAACATAAAAAATACCGAACAAAAACAAGCCAGACGGAGCGGCGTTAAACTTGCCAGCGTCCCCGTTACTAGGCAACAACTAGAAGAACTAGAAGTGTAACTGTTGTTACTGATCTACGTACATGCTGCATAGTGCAAATGCAAATGCACAGGAGTTATGGTTTCTGCATTAATTGAAAACAAAAGGTGAACAAATGGTCATGTCTTTCAGATATATTTGATCAAGAGCAAAATGTGAATAATGATTACATTCCTAAAACAGCATACTGGTTCGTAACATCTCTGGTATTAGTGTATAGCAATTTTGTTTTGAAAGAAGATCACTGTGTTATTTCTAGTTTTAAACATAATGCAGTACCCTATGGATTATTTATTGGTTCAGTGGGATTCATTTAGCTAGTTCTTCTTATGTAAGTATATCAGCCTAGTAGAATCAAACTGTGAATGAACAATCACAGAATATTTCACTTGGTGTGAAGTACTTGCATAGTTAATACATCAGCTTAACAGTTTCCATCTTAGCTTAGAGCAGTATACGTTTCTGAAGGAGTTCGTTTTCCCAGAGCATCAGTGCAGTGGACATTTTCCCTGTGGTAAGTCAATAGAGTATAATTCGGGGGATCTCCAAACACGCGAATAAACGACTATTTCGTGCCACAATATTGGATTCGTATTCTACAAAGAAATGGCAACTTCGTCAAAGAAAAACGGTAATTTCGGGAGAGTTTCAGATCTACTGTCAACGTAGGTGCTAATGGAGGTGTTATAATAGGACGGTGGTGTTGTTATAATAGGAGGATAGTCCAGCTGCAAGTTACACTACCGTGAATACAAACTGCCTTCCTAAAAACGGGCTTTTTAAATGTTTGAATGCGACATATTTTTGTTGTGGCTGACGTAACAGGAACAGAGAACGCGCATCCCCAGCCATAGCTACCACCATAGTGACGGTGTTGAACAGCTGATTCGAACACGATTGTGTCGTCACCCAGAACTTTTTGCCTGGCCGGAACAAATTTCCTGTGACAGCTCAAGGGGACACGGCCAAAACCGTGGGCAGAGCCAGCTGGCCCTGGTTGCACCCTGGAGCACCAGGTCGGCAGAAATAAATAATTAATAAAAAACGCTCGGAAGCTCTGCCTTGTGGCCGCATTGAAAAATACAACCGGAGGCTCCATCTGGTGGCCGAATTGAAAAAGTTCAATGAAAATACAGACCTCTAGGCCCACCAGCGCATGCGCCACCAGACCTCCATACCCATGGTTAACCCATTAGAACTTAGTCTCTGGGTCAACCTCTAAGCCTAAGCCACCAGCTACTGTGCCCATGTTGGGCAACCCTGACCCCCTGACCTCCAGGCCTATGTTTGAACCTCCCCCACCCACCCTTACCCCGCTGATCCAGATGGATTCAATTCATTTTCAATGGAGTCCGTCAAGCCGTTATTGCCGTCCGCGCAAAGCCTATCGGGATTCCGGTGCGTGGGCTCGGACAGCTGCGGCACAGCAAGAAGTTGGGCTCTGCTGAACTTTATGCAAATTAGTCCGGCCAACACGCCTGCGTTATCCAATAAAAATAGATCACAGGGGAGGTCTGTCGTGACGAAATCAGTTCTGTTGGGTTTCGCATTTTAAACATGTCCTCGTCTTCCTACCTTCGTCTACTGTCTATGCTTCTTACAGAGCCACAAACATGAAAAATGAGACGCGGAGGAAAGTGGCCGAAATTGTCGGTGGCCTTAATCTGTGTGAACTGTGCAAATGTACAAATTACGTGAACAGTTTGGAAACGATACAAGCACATGTAATGGCTAGTTAGGCACGTTGTTTGCCCCTTGATAGCTTCATGAATGAAGTGTAGGATGTAATGTACAATAAAGCAGCCACAATGGATGAAAGTTAAGATTTTTTTGACATCTCGTTTACCTTCCCCGACAAGACTATATACACTTCCGAGAACGCCCACCCCTAGTAACGATCCGGCAACACAAGGGGATGCGGCACGGCGAGAAGCTTGCCGTGCCGCTGCCAGTGGATCAGCGCCCTTAGGCCCCCAGCTGCCACATCTGTTATTCAGGTGGTGTCCCATCCAAGTACTAACTAGGCCCAATGCTGCTTAGCGAAATCGAAATCGTAAAATCGGACAAGATCGGGCATGCTTAGCGTTGTATGGCCATCAGTTCAAGCTGCTTGCAAAAGCAGCCCCCTTAAAGCCGTCGATAGACACGTCTGTCATTCAGACAGGGTGAGAGAGAGAAAAGAAAACAAGCTTAGAGCACCCCATAGGAAAAAATACTATAGTTTACTATAGTAAATAAACTATAGTATACTTCATGTTTACTATAGTAAATACTATAGTGTTTTTGAACCTTACTATAGTAATTTTACTATAAAATACTATAGTTTACTATAGTAAATAAACTATAGTATACTCCATATTTACTATAGTAAATACTATAGTGTTTTTGAACCTTACTATAGTAATTTTACTATAAAATACTATAGTTTACTATAGTAAATTAACTATAGTATAACCTATATTTACTATAGTAAATACCATCAATATAGAACCTTACTATAGTAATTTTACTATAGTAAACCATACTACAGAAAACTAGTTTCAGGTATTACTACTATAGTAGGCCTATACTGCAATCTACTGTACACTACAGACATTTTACTACACTGTTTTAACACTACAGAATACTTCAATATGAAATCTTATACTGCATACTATAAGGCATTTTATTGTTCTTTTTACTATGCTCCTTACTTTACCTGGAGGACATTGCAAACAGTATCACCATTCCTATACACTAAACCAATACATAAATAAATAAAATAAGAAGAACAAAAGATTTATTAATTCTTTAAACAGTTATTTATTTATTTTCATTAGTTAAGTTTGGCAGCAGGCTTGTCCCAAATTCAGAATTGAATTGAGAATGACCCCCAAATTCAAATTCAATTCCTGAATTTCAAAATGAATTTGAATTGAAATTCAAACAGGAAGTGGAATTGCAATTCAAATTCGAATTGCAGGAAGTAGAATTGGAATTCCTTGAAATTCAAAGAAATTCATGATAATGAAAGTACCATTAACAAAGATTATATACAGACTTTTATGATTACACTATGAATTTAATATCTACTGCATATTAATATAGGACATTATCTCATGTCCACAGCATGATTTTGTACATTTATTTAACAGAAAAAGGCCCCATTTGCACAGCAATTTGTCACTTAATATATACTGATCCTTAAAATTGTAAACAGTGAAATGGAGCAATGTTGACCTCCACAGCGACAAGGAAATGTTACTTTGTTGTTACAACTAAAACATCAACATGTCTATGAGCAGACGAGAAGTTAATTACTTTCAATGTTATTATATTGAGAATAAAACTGAAATTTGAATTAATTGTGTTGTATTAGTTTTTTCATTATTAGAACTTAATTTTAATGAATCGAATTGGTGCAAGATCAGGAAAATAAAGCCTATAAATGATACAACAAAGTAGAATAACATTTAAATCACCTTGGCCATGTTTCAAAGGGATGTCTAATACAGTAGATAATCAAAACATATGCAAATCAGATTTTTAATAAATGTATTATTGTAGTTTAGGCGGTCAATTTTGACCATTAACACCATGACGTTTAAAATGAAAATATTGCTTAAAAATATATATAAGCATAAATATATGCTTAGTATTAGTCTCTGTATAGCTTTAGTTGTGTTTCATATATAATTATTCCAATATGGAAGAAGAACACATGCCAAGAATCACATTCTTATTGATATGTGGTTTGAATGAATTTCTTTGAATTGCACTGAATTTGAAATTCCACTTCCTGTAATTCCAATTCACATTCAATTCCATATCCCCTGGGGTGGAGCCAATTCAAATTCAATTCAAATTCACTTCCTGAATTGAATTGAATTCTGAAATTCTGAATTTGGGACAAGCCAGTTTGGCAGCATTATTCAATTTTTGGCGAATGAATGCCTTTATGTTAGTTTCAGACAGAAACGGAAACTTCAACTTCGCAGCATCTGTGGGAACACACACAAACACACAGAAAATACAAGAATATGAGGATATCAGAATAGAGCCAACTTAATATTGTATTTCTTTTCCTATTCTCAATTCTAAATACCTACTTGTTATTTCGACAAGGTCTGTTTTATCCAGTCCAGGCTTTGCCTCTTTGTCTTTGATGGATTGGCCAGTCACAGAATGACTGGCCATGTATTCCCGGGAGTACAGCCCATGGAGCAGGTCATTAACACATTTTTGAGGAGTCTGAGTTGAGCAGCGCTCCACAAGTCCTTTTGGAATAACCTTTAATATAAGGAGATGATATTGTTACTGTTAATTCAACCTACAGTTTACCAAATGTGCCATTAACTATAAACCCCAAGAGCTCAGTGAACTCTTGATCACAAATATTTCATTCACATGTTTGGGTGTACAATGTACTTTAACATCACAAGTTCAAGTTCAGGGAGAGCAGTTCTGTTGCGTTTGTGACACACCTGGTTGCTTGTCTGTACATAAAATGCAAAATAGTTTGACCGGACCTAACTGCTTTATAATAGAGAATTCAACAAACAATGTGCGATGATATTTCTGAGTTCACACAAGACATCAGGGTAAACTTAGTTGGGCCAGTGTAATACTTGTGAGCAAACATAAAACTTGGTGCTTCCAAGTTATTTGGGTTAGTGCAATATTTCAGAGTTAAAGCGAAGGTTCGGTTTTGTTGAAGCCTTGTTTTCAGATAATTTCTGAAGAAATACAATGCACTTGCGAAATCGCATAAAAACATTCGTTTGTAAAGACATGAAGCTTACCAAGTGGTCATTAATATTCACTGATGTGCTGACATAAATATCGCCGCAAACTGCATGGTTTCCGACCATTTTTTGACAATCTATTGTCAGTTGTGGATTTTGAAACCTGTATCCATCCGCCTAAGAGTTTGTTAGCAGTAAAAGTGATGATTTTTGTGTCAGTGCGTCCGTGAACATTGCTAATCTCACAGTGATTTTCACGCCTTTACAAACAAATGTTTAATGCGCTTTTGGGAGAAATTTCAGGAAGTGCACATAGCTGCCATTCTGAAGGCTGTAGCAAAAACTGAAAATTCTTCTAGCAACATCCTGTGTCAAAATTAAGATGTTAACGATTGTATTTCATCAGAAACGATCTGAAAACAAGGTTATAAGTCTTAAAAGACTTAAAGAATATAACATTAGGTGCTTCCACCTTGTTACTTGGGAGTGGCATAGTCACTACTCAACTAGCTTAGGCCACAAATATAACAAAATATTTGCAAAAATGGAGAGTATATGCACTTTTATGATATACTGTATCTCCAAAAACAGTAAAAAAAAAAAAAAGGTCAAATAGATTCTTACAGAGTGACCCAGGTTCTCTGCTGCTGCCGCTGGTTGTGGATCTGGTCCTAGGGCTGGCCTTGATGTTGGACTGATGCTCGCCTTGATATGAGAGCTGATGGTGGTCTTGGTGGTGAACAAAGAAACGCCTCTATCTTCTCCAAAATGTTTGGCAGCACTGAGCAAAGACAATACAAGAAACAAATTAGCCAACATGTGAAACAAGCAAACAAAAAAACGAACTTTGTGAAAGTGCTTATTGTTGAAAAACTTATTTTACTGTAAAGGCATTTCAGACAGTAATCTCAGAATTAATATTCAACACTTTAATGTTGTAAATACACAGTATTATGCTTGGTCACAGCGCCCTATTGCAAAGCTGCAGAACTGGAGCTACTGAAAAATACAAATTTATGCTGAAAATTGCTGTCACAAGAAAACAAAACAGTTTCCTGTATGAACTTGGTCATTACATTTCAATGATGTTAGTTTCTCCTTGAGAGAATCATTTTCTTTTTTAAGGCAGCGGTTTTCCTCTTTCAGCTTCTCACAGGCTGCATGATGGCACTGAAAATAAATAATTCCGTAAAAATGGCAGAGAAGTGCAGAGAGAGAGATGGGAGAGAACACATATAGAGATGATTTATCAGTTCTCCATTTAGACAAATAAAAAAATATTGTCAGCAGATGATCAATTAAAGAGTTAGGGAATAAAAACTGAAATTATAATATTCTAATGTAAACTTGTTAAGCCTTGATAAGCTCACTTCTCACTGGTGCCTGGAATTTGGAATTTTAGGCACTGGGAAAGCAGCAAATAGGCAGGTTGGCCATACTGACTTGAATGCGAAATTTTGTGCAGTGGCAGACGAGCCATGGCTAAGATCTCACCTCATTCCATTCAGTTTCATCCATATTCAACTGAGATGATCCTACAACAGACAGAAAAAGTTACAACAAGACTTATTTCCTTATAACAGCACACCTATGAAGTAGATTGGTAAAAAAAAAAACTATCATTCATAGGACTAACTTTTTTCACTAAGAGTAATTCACAAAGACATTTAGCACAAAAAGGGCAGCTTAGAAGTAGGTCTCATATTTGCACTTGTTTTTTTACCTTGGTTTTGCAGTTCCGTTAACACATTGAGAGCTGTGTTCTTTCTCTTCTTCTTCTTCTTCGTGTGGGCACATGTGGGCTGACTCAACTGAGGATCCTGTAAACCAGAATAAAGTTTAGCTTTTCAATGAATGCTAGAACAATGCAAGTCAACACTTGAAAAGTTGTTGATCGACTAGGGGCTGGCAATACAGCTTGGTCTATATCTCCATCGCACGTCATAGTTTCAGTAGGCCTACTGGTGTAATATGTAATATTGTCAATACTATCATTATCTATAATACTTACTGTCGATGGCTCCATGTCTGAGTACAACCGCTTCTTAGTCATTTTTTTCTTTGCCCCTTTCCCTTTCCCTCCGGACTAGACAAGAGCTCTCCGCGGAGTAAACGAGCCATCCTGCTGGACAACTCCTGCCTGTCGTCTAAAACAGTGGCAACATTGTCACACGGATCGAATGAGCCCGTGACAGATCTTTCATGACTATGGCTACTAGGCTATAGTAACCAAGGACGGTTTGGCTAAGCTAGTTAGGCTAGCTTGGTGGCTAAATGCCAAATGATAACAATTAACGTTTTCGAAACGAAGACCTTTAACATAATATATGAAATAATGTAGTTATGTAGGCCTACATTTGTTAAATAAACAGAGTTAAAGATGCAAAAAATGTGTTACTTACCACTCACTGATACTATCCGCGCTGGACACTGTATCGTCACTCATTACATTACATATACATTACATTGCATTTGGCAGACGCTTTTATCCAAAGCGACTTACAATCAAGGGGGACATAAGCAATAGAGGAGGACACAGAGTAGAGACACAATAGACATATGTACTTCTGCATAGGGATAGAGAGAGAGAGAGTTTAGATTAGTGTTTGTTAGTTATATTAGTTCAATCCAATTTACTTTATACGAAAACGACGGATTATTTAAATTAATTTCCCCTTCCACCATTACCATCTCCCCGATTTCCACCGTCCCTTCCTCGTAAAAATCAAATAGCGCGTATTTTGTCATTTTGATTTTTTTTTTAGTTATCGTAGCGCACCGTTCACTGCAGGCTCCTACTGTCTTCTTCAACTGTCTTCTTCAACTGTCAACAACAGAACGACCGTTTTTGAGGACTCACGCGCGTGCACTGTAAATCCAGCATTACTGTCATGTCGCGCAACTATAAGAGATATAATTTGTCCGATTTTACTCTTTCTGTGCCAAAAGCTACAAGATGGTACAGGGACCATATGAGAACAGAGGCTCAGGCACCTGCACCAGGTTTGACCGTGGAGGAGGTAAGAAATACTTGTGAAATAGCGCCTCGTTGCGACATTTGTTGTAATTGCAATGACGCTATGTGTTTATTTCCTAAATCTAATAGCATAAAAAATACCCGATAAACTTTTTAAACGTCATATCAATCTAACCCCAATCTAACTATCTAACCTAGGCTACTTGGCTGCTAGAGCTAATTGGACCTCTGATTTTTAGACTGACTGGAGGCCTGCGTCTGAAGCTGATGAAGGACCAGACCATGATGATAGCCAGTCTATGGTGTGTACACACTAAACTCAAAGTTGAAATGTAGGGTAACACTTTATTTGAGCAAACACTGATTTCACCTTGTACATGTAAGTTTATTTATATAGTATGTAGGCCTAAGCAGTTGTTATGCATTATTATATTAGTATACTTCCCTCAGTAAAAGGCTTATAAGGTGCTAGTGGGCTATAACAGGAACAGTTATTCTCAGGAAAAAATATTCTCAATCAAAAAAAAATACTTGGAGACTATTTAGAGACTATTTGGACTTATAGCTTTGGGTTTTGTTCCAATGAATAGACCATCTTTCCTATTTCATTTTTAGTAGATTGACTCATTTGAAGCCGAATTCCCCTGTGATGATGGACCTGACCATACCGAATTCCCCTGTGATGATGGACCTGACCATGTAGATCAAGTGTGTACACACAAAGCACTTGTGAGGCTATTGCGCCATGTGCATCCTTGTATTCATTTTTAAAAGCTTTCGTTATGAATGTGAATGTGATGCACTAGGCTACCTCTTTCAGCCCCATGAATGTCTGTTTCAAAGTTATTTAATTCCTTTAAAATGTAAAAACATTTAGGCCTACATAGTCTCTGTCTCTATCACATCTAGAGACAGTAGGCAAAATAGTAACTAAGACATTCTTTAATTTAATTTAATTTAATTTTACTTTAACACAAAACTTTTTTTGTAACCTATTGGGTCATTCCGATTTTTGTTCACTTCTAAAAGTGATGACACTTTTTTGCTCTATAACTGAAGTATATATTGAATTCTAAAAGTTCTATGCATGAGCATGGAATAATTGTCATTAAAAGTAGCCACAATTTTGTCTTACCATTTACCAGCAATCCATAAGTTGGCGATGATTATACTCTGACCCATAATAATGTACAGTTTGAAACGTGTTCACACAACATCGTCTGAAAATTTCAAGTGTCTAATATGAAGTATGTGCAAGTAATGGACACCAGAACCGATTTCAAATATAAAGTTAAAATATGCACTTTTTCCATGATCATGACCCTGTTTTTTAGGGCCCAATATCTCAGATGCCAAAATAGATACAAGGTTAAGAGTTTTGCGCAATTGCTGATGGGTAGAATGGTATTGGGTATCTAAAATATGAAGCAAATCCAAGAGGGTCAGGTGACATGCATCTGTTGATTTCACACGGAATGACCATATTGCAAGCTAGCTGTGCCATAAGTGGTCACTTATTTGTTATCAGACCCTACAGAATTTCAGTGACACCCATTTTCAATTTCATACAGCCTGACTTGATTGCGGACGAAATTAATGAAACAGAATCCACTGAAATGGATGACAGCGAGCCGAGCTTTACGGTTAGTCATGAGTTTGAATTGAAATAATGCTCAAGTGCATAGCCTATTGACATCCCAACAATTTTGTGATTTGAGATGTTATCCTGTGTGATGCTATTGTAGAACTCATGAGAATAAATACAAAGATAACGTTACGAAATGCATTGCATCTCTTTGCACAGAATATCTTCAATGATCCAGAATTGCAAGACAAACCCATCTACTCTGGTGCATCAATCAACCGTGGACAGTTACTATGCCTCATCCTTGCCTTCATCTTGAAGCACAACATCAGTGGCAATGGCTTAAAGGATTTGCTGGATCTCTTAAATATTGTCGTACCCGGATGTGCCCCCAAAAGCAAATACTATTTTGACAAATCTTTCTTTGACTCACTTCACCATTACTGTAAAATTTGCTCACATTACATAGGTAGATTGTTTACCCCTTGCTGCAGTGATGGAAATATTGATGAAAGAGTTAACAGAAATGAAGAGTATTATTTTCTCGTAATGCCATTACGCCAACAACTGAGGGAGCTCTTTAAGAACGCTACTTTCTACAACTTCTTAAATGACAACAAAAGAAATCCGGGTATGGGGGACATTTATAGTGGAAGTATGTACACCTCAAAACTTAAAACCTTTGTTGAGACCCTTGGCAACATTTCACTTTCCTTTAATATTGATGGGGCTTCAGTTTTTAGATCGTCCAATTACTCCATTTGGCCAATTATCTGCACAATTAATGAACTACCAACTGCTATCCGTGGAAAGTATGCCATTTTACACTCTCTTTGGTTTGGTGCTAAACCTGAAATGCCAACACTTTTAAAGCCATTTGTTAAAGAACTACAAGATCTATTCACAAAAGGATTTTCTTGGCATGATAACACCGGCCATAAACACACCACAAAAGTTGCCCCAGGTGTCTGCATATGTGATGCACCTGCCCGTGCCATGGTACAGGACATGAAACAATTTAATGGCAGATATGGGTGTGGGTTTTGTCTACATATGGGAGAAGTGGTACCTAAGGGAAATGGTTTCACACGTGTATATCCTCACTCTGCCGAATATCCTCAACTAAGAACACATGACCAAACTACTCAACAGGCATCAGCTGCAATACAGTCAGACACAGATGTTAATGGGGTTAAGGGGCCTAGTCAACTGCTACTACTTCCTAAGTTTGACATTATCAAACATTTTGTCCCAGAATATATGCATAGTGTTTGCCTTGGTGTAACAAAACAATTTGTCAGTATTTGGTGTGATTCTAAAAACTCTGCTTTGCCATTTTATTTACAACCCAAAGTTATCCAACAGATCGATCGTTCTCTCCTCACCATACGCCCACCACATGAAGTTAAGAGATGTCCAAGGTCATTGTTCGAGAAACACTATTGGAAAGCATCTGAATGGAGGGCATTTCTTTTATTTTATTCCCCCATTCTTTTGAGAACAGTTTTGCCACTTAATTACTATAATCATTGGCTACTACTTGTCTTCTCCATCTACACCCTCCTCCAGAAGCATATCCAAAAACCTGATCTTCTGCATGCTTCCGCTTGTCTTACACGTTTTGTTGTAGAGGTACAAGAGCTTTATGGAAAATGTCATGTTTCTTTCAATGTTCACTGCTTAACCCATCTTAGCAATGCAGTTCACATGTGGGGTCCACTGTGGGCAAACTCCTCATTTCTTTATGAAGACACAATTGGCATTCTTCTTGAAATGTTTAATGGTACGCAGGCAGTCCCTGAGCAGATTTTTAAGCATTTTTTACATACCAAAACTTTAATGCACCACACTGAGTTATTCACCAGTGCAAGTGATGATGTCTGTGATTTTTTCAGCAAATTGGTTGACAAAGAAAACAGTGTTGAAATCATATAAAGTAGGCAGTGGGGCTCGCGTTGTGGGGAATTACACGAAAAGAGGAATTACACTGGAGGAGTCCATTCTCTTTGGAGATACTGTACAGAATATTGTCAAGGAATTCAAGAGATGTTTAATAGAACACACTTTATATACAACCGAAATGTATGCAGCTAATTTTAAACGCAATAATTCTTGTGTGGCTCTAAAAACTGGAGAATATGGTACCATTAAATCCATACTACTTTGTCAGCCCAATTGTGGTTGCTTAGTAGCCACAGCATGCCAATGTGAAGAGGTGTACCTGCAAGTTTTTAGATTCAAAAAGCAACCCAGACAATTAAGAATCTATGATAATTTTGCTAAGGTGAACACAGCTAAACATATTGTTAAGTTTGAAAAGACCCATGAAATACTTCTTTGTAAACCAAATGATATATTGTGCAAATGTTTTTGTCAAGTGTATGATGATTCAATTATTCTGATAAAGATGCCTGTATTAGAACATGTTTAAAGTAGCCTGCTTAGGCTATATGTTACTTCAACTGTAGGCTTGCTGCTTTATTGTTGAATCCGTGCTATGTTGTAAACATACATGTATACATTTTTTTGTATATTTACAAGATTCCTTTTATAATTTTATATTTATTAATTTCACTTTCAATTTTTTGCAATAACGCACAAGAAATGCAATAAATAATCACTATAATTGCAATTATAGTAAATGCAATAATAATTTCACTACAGTATTTGCACTGTGTCTTATTGTAGTGTTTACAGTAGGCCTATTTACTGTAGTAGACTACAATATATAGTGACTTACTATAGTATTTACTATAGTATACTACAATGTGTAGTGACTTACTGTAGTCTTTACTATGGTATACTACAGTGCACAGTAATTTACTTTAGCATTTACTATAGTACACTACAATGAGAAGTAATTACTATAGTATTTACTATAGTATACTACAGTGCACAATAATTTACTATAGTATTTACTATAGTACACTACAATGAGAAGTAATTACTATAATATTTACTATAGTATACTACAGTGTGTAGTAAACTACTATAGTAAATACCTCACTGTATACTGTAGTAAACTATAGTAATCTTTAGTATACTATAGTAAATGTTGTAGTAAACTATAGTATTTTTTCCTGGTGTTCCCAGGCGAATTCGTCTTCAAGTCCCTATCCGCTACTCCAACGACCAATGGTTGCGTCCTGTTGTTCACAGATGGAGACCGAACGGCCAATCATTGATTCCTGTTATTCCGAGCCGGAGACAGAACAACCAATCAGAGACAAATGTTGAACAAGCCTCGTTTGCCTCATTACGACTCGATCCCTCATTAGTTATTTCGATCACAAGAGCATTCAGCACTAATGATTTCAAACCTTGGATTCTAAACAGCTACCTGAGGTAAACTAATATCTTCTCTTTCACATAATTCAGTTATTTTGACAAATACGGGAGTAGCCGTGTATGTTACCTAATTTTATAAAATTGCTGTTTACTTCGCTGCCAATAAAGTTGCTTGCTTCGGTCATCCAGACCTGTCAGTTTAGCTATGAAGAGTACGGTACAACCGTAAAGGACAATTTATTTGACCTCACAATAAGTTGGTAAATGCTTGGTACACTTTTGTCTGATGGACACCATCCACAGTAAGTCAAAATAGCTTTTATTTAAATAGCTTTTATTTGCTTCGTGTCTGTCAGATACGCTAGCGACAAGGTGTTCAACATTGGCTTACTACGTAAGTGAGTGACTGATCAAATACATTATCGTGAATCATGTGAAGACTATTTTGGCTAAGGATGGCATTGTATGTAATATTTTATTTCATGTTATATTGTGACTTTGAATTTTGAAGCTGTCGGGCACAGCGTTTGACATTGATGTGTCTGTTTACCGGTATTCACTTCTCTATCAAGTGACGTAAGGTAGTGCTGGCTTTTGAACGCGAGATGAAAACAGAAGCAGTAGCGGTTAGAGCAAAAACTGTACTGTCCTGTTGCTGGCGTCTCGCGGCAGTTGGCCGAAGTCTCGGGACAGTCGGCCAATGACTGCGTTCACATGGTGGGATTGGTTTGGTTTGGGATTGGTTCACAACGGGTGGTCTGTCCCCCAAGTCCCTGTTCACATGCAGTTCGTCTAAGCGGATTCGGCGGGAGTTCCGGCCCTTTCCGCTACGCTATTGGGGGCGCTGTAGTCAACTTCTATCTTTCTATTATTATCTTTTAATACAAGGAACGTCTCTTCCACGCATAACTCTTGAACCACTCATCCGCTTGATCTCAAATTTGGACAGCGTCATCATAATGTTACCAGTGTGTGCAGTACCAAGTTTCGTGTTGTTTGGGCAAAAAATGCCAAAGATGTCGGTCAAACCGTGCCGACCCAGCCATGACGACCCAGGCTGATAAGATTTACAATGCTATATGCTACAATGTTGGACATAACGCGACTAACGACACATAACTAAAATAATGGACATAACACGAGTAAACATTTGCCCACAACAAAGCTGCTACGTAGGTAAGATGTATCTTATCATATACGCAACAGCAGACTACAGCACTGCACACATATGCCTACACATACAGACGACACGTAGAGGAGACTGAACTTTTCACCTCTCATTCCGGTTATTCCACATCGCAAAACAGTGGCTAAAGAAAATCTTACAAGTCAGTCAGTGCAAATGTATTTACATAGCCTCCTCCTTTCACCTGATATTATTACCCACTTAAACAATAAGGTGGTTTAAACAAAAACGTAATACTCTGGCACATCTTCTATGGGCTCTGCACTGTTCCTACTAAATAAAGACAATAAACAAACTTTCTGGCGGCATACAAACATGGTGTTCCAGGAGTTTGACGCATTCGCGTACGTGTTGTGCATTCTGCTGTGTTAGAAAGTCTGTATGAAGGAACAAACTGCGTTTTTTATTTCGTTGATACATGCGCAATACATGAAAACCAATCCGATCCCGTTCACATGGCAGTCGAAGTGGTTTCGAAACAGCCCCGGCCTGGAGTCGCAGGGGGATTAGGAAAACCAATTCCAATCCAAACCAATCTCCGTTCACATGAAGCTGGTACAATCCCAAACCACTTCCAAGTGGTTTCGACTTGTCCATGTGAACGCACTCACTGTCTCGGGACACTCAGCCACTGTCTCGGGACAGTCGGCCGGTGTCTCGGGACACCCAGTCACTGTCTCGGGACAGTCAATCACTGTCCCGCGACACCAAGCCACTGTACCGCGGCAGCCAGCCACTGTCCCGCGACACCAACTCAATGTACCGCGGCACCAAGCCACTGTACCGCGGCACTGAGCCATTGTGTCGTGCCACTCAACCACTGTCTCGCGGTACCCAGCCATTGTACCGTGCCACTCAATCGCTGCCCCGGTGTAGCAGATAATTCAGTTCGGTTCAGTAATTTGTGTTCCCGGAAGCGACACAAACCTCAGAGCACAACGTGCATGTACGGACAGCAAAATAGGACAAACATATCACACTTTCCCATTTTATAATACATTATCAAGCATGACCCTAAAATGTTGTGAAATGTTACTGGTATTTGTTTTTAAGAATGGCCCTTTTTAATGTATAATGTCTTTTGTGTTCTTTGTAGGTTTCTGAATGTTTTATATCTGAAAAAACTCGTGTATTTCTGTAAACATGTATCAAATGCATCTAAATGTTCACACATATGGCATATGCTGCACTGTTTTTCTTTTGGGCTACTCCAGTACATTCTTCAGCAGGCTTTGCCTGATAACCAAAATAAATAATTATCCAGATTTGCGACTAACACATATCCGACTTCTATCGCAGTTTTCTTTTTTTCCTCGCACTTTTGAGACTTTATAATGTCATAATTACGCGAAGATGTGTCGTATGCGTCCAAGTTTATGATTTTTAGTTTTTTAGTAATGTCTGAGTTCATTTCTCGCAAACTTACCCGTTTGTTACACATTAATGCAGGATGCAGTGTGGACTATAACAAACAATTTAATATAGGGCACTGGCCTTGGCGTTGGCTATTAATGTGAAGAAAAAAACGCAATTAAAGACTACCAAATAGAACAAAACTGGCGAGTGTGGAAGTTGTAAAAGCCAAAAAATGTAATATTAATCTTGAAGCTACCTCTTCAACAAAAAAAACACGGCATTTCGGAATTAATCCAGTGTTTAGTGGGCCGCAAATAGTGGCAAATAATTTTGTATAAAGGTTATGTTTGTAAAAACAAATGTTTCTAAGTTTTGAAGGCTGGGAAAATACACTATTGGAACCCTTTTGTTTCGTACATCCAGTTGTGTCCAGTTGTGGCACTCAGCCACTGTCCTAGGAAATGAATGTCCCTTTAT
Organism: Setipinna tenuifilis; assembly: GCA_030347295.1. NCBI lineage: Eukaryota > Metazoa > Chordata > Actinopteri > Clupeiformes > Engraulidae > Setipinna > Setipinna tenuifilis. Next base: position 34,556 of record CM059286.1, read on the forward strand.
ATATAGGCATATGGATAAGTGTGGCAGACATTATCAGTTGAGATTCAGTGTAAATTTTCATATTCATGATAAATATTTATTTAGGCTCACTTAAAGCCACGTTCAATGAAATGATGTGCATGAAGTTCTAAAGCATGGGTGTCGTTAGATGGGCGTTTCAGGCTGTTGCCTCGGTTGATTGATTGACCGATACCTTTCTGAATAAATATTTAAATCTATCGAGTTACCTTCATATTTTGGTTGTACTGCTTCTACCTGATGGATAAATGTAGACAGATAGATAAGTAGACAGATCATTTATTTATCCAGAAAGAAAATGAAGGTGTCCACACAACACAGTACACAATATCATACATACACATAGCCACACAGACTCAGATTACTCACAAAAGGGTGAGACAATTGCAAGATAACAGATACCAGTGTGCATAGTGGAGGTGAAGCCATTGTACAAGTATTCAAGGTGATCAAAAGTGTAAAGTGCAACAGTGTAACAAACTGTCTGACAGACAAGTACAAAACAGTGCAACAATGTAACACAAACAGGAATAACATGTGCAAGACATACACTATATTTAAAAAAACAAACTTATTTTGGGGATACAGGGTGGGTGAAGTTGGACAGTGGGGCTACTAAAGCCAGTAGGATGACAATCAAGTCAGTCTAGGTGGTAGGCTGCATGATGTGGTAAAGGCAGAGAAGGAAAGACTCATACAAAAGTCCATAACTCCCCTCCACTTCAGTGTAGCACTGTCAACTTGGATGGCCCTGGCAACAAAGGGCCTCCTGTCTCCTATTAAGTATGCCAGTGACAAAAGTCTGCTACTGTGATTCACTGTAATCAATTAAAAAAAATGCATTTTGTGAACTGTCGCCATATGTTTCTTGAAGTGACTATCGAAAGCCAAAAGCAATAATAGACAGATACAATTTGTGTTACCAGCCTACACTGAGGGTGTGCAAGGATGAGCCATTTAGGGCAACCAGACGTGCCTATTTGTAGGTTACAAACGGATTCTTATGTAATGTTTTGTTGTTAGAGTGACAGCTAAGTTACAACAAGAAATCAAAAGGTTTCCAAAAACCATAATGACACAGCTAAGTAATAAAACTTTAGTCCAAGGTAATGGACTATGTAGCATGTATGTCCACACCAAAGATGACAAATAAATGAAATTATGGCATAAAAAGGATAATGGTGGATCACTCGCCACCTCGTCATAACAGTGGCCCGTCCAGGAAGTCCTCCTCCTCTGCAACCATGCCTCCAAGTTGACCTGGAGCTCATCCTCTGCCTCCTTTCTGTGAGACCCCAGCAGATGGGAGAACTGGCTCTTCTCTTCATGCATCTCAAAAAAAAAACAAACAAAACACATAACTTTGAATAACTTGTCTTATTTCTCTGCACATCACATCACATGATGTACTTTATTACAGTAGCTGCACCATGGCAGACAGTGAGAGGCTTCAGAGGGTAGTTAAAGCAGCACAGAAGATCAGCTGCGCTCTCTCCCTTCCCTGATAGATATCTACATATCCAGCTGGAAGAACAGCTCCCAACCTGGCTTTGAACTATTGGACTATTGCCGTCAGAGGGGCGCTACAAGTCCATTATAACAAGTATAACTAACAGACTTAAGAACAGTGTTTTCCTGTCTTCCTTCCATCCACCTATTGTGCAATATTTTATTTAATGATACTGAATACTGTGCAATATCTGCACTGTAACATATCATCCTCATTCTCCAATAGTACAAGCCAATCAATACTATGCAATATTAGCCTAATCAATGCGCAATAACTGGAATATCACTCATCTCAAAACCTACTCTTTATCTCCTTAACCTACTCCACCTTTACTGTCCTACACGTGTCGGTCCAAATGTAGGCCTACAATAAATACAATATACAAAATCCCTTACTCACCTAGCCTGCTGATATGATGGGTAAATTCAAGTAATAAACAAGATACATAATAACATTAACATTTACCTCAGTTGATCTGACGTCTTTTCTCCTTGAACGATGTAAAGTTGAAGAATAACAGATAGCATATCACTGGCACTGCTCCTGATGCAGCAAGCAGAGTGACATTTCATATCAGCGTTTTATCTTCACGTATCATAACAAAATCGCACCAGAAACCCCATAACCCGTTGTATCACCGTATAGCTTATCTTGTGACCTTTACGGGGAAGTTTTTTTTATATCAAATTGGTGGTTGGACTGCCGAGATATTACGTTTAACGACATATGTACCGATTTTAGAATGGGTCGTCTGCTAAGGGCTAAGTAAACAAGACAACGCGACCCCTAGGCAACTTCCGCAAGACTGTGCCGCAAGACAATCCGTAACTGCCGCGAGACAGTACGGAACTTCCGCAAGACAGTATGCCACTTCCGCAAGACAGTGGCCCGAGACAGTGCAATTGGCTTGTTCAGTGGCCCGAGACAGTGCAATTGGCTTGTTCAGTGGCACGAGACAGCTGCAACAGGACAGTACAGTTTTTGCTCTAACCGCCTCTCAACAGAAGAGCAGATTATGAACATGTTTGTCTGAAGAACTTTTTTGACGTTACTATGAGATGTAAACTATTACCAACATTCATTCATGTCATGCATATATGCATTTGTCTGTTAATTTGTTGGGTTTCTTCGTCGTAATGACGACACTGACAGTCTGTAAGTAACCAAATGTTTCAACACATTACACAACTCGTTACGTTACGTGATCAAAGGCATAATCATGTATCATGTTACATTTATGTCTGGAAAGCATGGCATTGTATGAACTCTTTTATTTGCTTCCATATTGTGACTTTGAAGTGTGATGCTGTCAGGCTGAGCGTTTTACCGTGATGTACAGCGCCAGATGTGGGTGGTAATAATGTTTTTACCTGTCAGACTGCTGTTCAAAGCTGTGAAAATATTTTTGCTACCTTTGCTGTTAACATTGTCCTATTATGACAGCTAACTGTAAATGAGCTGTCTTTTATAGTTTTGACATAGTCACTTGTTGGACAGTTAATAACAGTCATCAGTGATGCATATTACATGTTTTTATTATAGGTATTATTACCACTGGCTAAAATGGACCCGAAGAAGAGTCATGAATGTGAAGTGTGCAATAGGAGGTTCACTGAGAAGTCCAACCTTACACGCCACATGAAGCTGCACAACCCCAAGGAGCATGCTTGTGATGTGTGTGGGAAGAGCTTCTCCACCAAGCCCCAACTCAACCTGCATCAGAAGCAGCACCAATACCCCTGCATCCCAATGTACAGGAAAGGAGAGGCCCGGATGTTGTGTACGCCTGTTGCCAAAGCTGTGGCAGACAACCGCAACAAAGAAGTGGACCAGTACACTGGGCAGTCTTTCAAGTGGCTGCTGGAAAATGATGTCGGTTGGGTGGCGTGGATCCTGTCCGAGTTTATTCACCAGGGTGAGCTCAATGACCTGCTGAAGTGGCAGAAAGAACGCCTGCTTGAGTATGTGAAGGATTTTCCCCCTGTCAGCTGTCTTGTTGACAAGAAGTTGAAGGTAAGTTAGCTAGCTTTTCATTTCCACATGTGAGTGATAAAAGGTCCTATGTCAAAACTGTGTATGGATCTAACTGTTATATTTATTTATTTTTCAGGAAAAGACTGGAGCATCTCAATCCTCCATTTCCCAGTATGGCTCCAATTACGCCACCGATGCTGAGCTATTGGCTGTTGCAGGTATGCTTATGTACTTAAAAAACTAAAAAAAAAAAAAAAACATTGTAGAGCTGCTTAAACTAATAATGTTGTCTTTATTTATGTCATGTTAAATTAATTTGCAATAATTATATCCATTCTGTGTGTGTGTGTGTGTGTGTCAGGACAGCCCTCACATCAACAGGCCTCTGTCTCCCCCGGCATCCAGCTGCAAGGTTGGCAGAAGTACTGGGAGGAACCACCAGCATCTGCCCAAGCCCTTGGCATAGCCCTGCCTAACATCAAGTGGCTAAAGTGCAGCGAGACATACGGTCTGTTTGAGAGGGCATCAAGGTACAAGAATACCAAAGGCGAAGTTGTGGAGAGGAAGCTGCTGAAGGAGAAGATGGAGTTCCACCCACCCCCACTTCCAGTTTCTGTCATGGGAGCGATCCCCAGCATGCTGGCCTTCTTCACCACGCCTGCCTTCTTCTGCCGTCCTGTCGGTGTGATGAAGGCCATGATACGCTGCCCCAACACCAACTGCCCTGCGCCGCCTGGAGGCTTCGGCAGCTACGCCAGGCAAGTGTGTGGCATGACATCGTATTACACCCTCCTGACGGAGAAGCTGCTCCCACTGTGAGAAGATGAGGCAGGTGACAGTGACGTACGACAGCAACCATGAGGAGGAGGAGGAGGAGGAGAAAGAAGATCATCAGCAGCAGCAGCAGCAGCAGTACATTTGGCTGGCCTACAGTCCAAAAATCCTAATGGCTGGATGCGGTACCCACAGGCAGCACAGGTGACCGAGCAAAGCCGTCTTCTCTACCTCCTCATCAAAATGCTGCAGCACCATCCACCCTGCCGCAAGTTCCTCTCCTCTCCCAGCAAGCTGGCCTTGTCCATTAAAGGCCAGTACAAGAGGATCGCTGACCGAGTGAGAGACGACCCGGTCCTGGGCAGCCTCACCATTCCGCTGCCCAACATCAATGTCAAGTCCATCAGCAGCTTTTTCAGGAGGGAGGAGAAGATGGCCAACTTCAGGGCAACGGTTGTGCCAAAGGTGAAGACTCACCGGGCTGTCCTTTCAAGCCACATAATGGCTGATGCTCTGCCAACCTCACTACCACCACCAGAAAGACCTGAGGTGCAGTACCAGGAGCCTCACCATATCGCTGGCAGAAGACGGGGTGAAAAGCGGAGGTAAGCTGTTAGCACACTTTCAAAGTGTTAATGCACCCCCATATTTATATGCCGCACACTACAAAAGAGCCACATTTCCTTTACTAGATTTTATCAGATTTATGTAGCCATGTAAGTTTTTTTTATACATATTTTCTCCATGAGCATACATTACATGCTACTGTATGATACTGTATGGCAAACGTATGATACTGTATGATACTAAGCGTCTTGTGGGTGTGTTTTCTTCTTGAACATTTACAGGTTGGACTTTGAAGAGCCGCAGCTGCAGTTAACGCCACAGCCAGCCCATGGACCAGGGCCTTCAAATCGCTGTATCCAGCCAAAGCCTGCCCCTGCATCCTGTGTGCCACCATCAGTAGCAAAAGCCCCAGTCCTTCTGGTAGTGCCAGCCCAACCACAGGCTCCATCAGTGAGGCGTCTGCCGTCCGTCAGCCCACTGCCTGCCACCCTGTCCTCCCACCGTGAAACCGGTTCTGCCCAAAAAATCAAATAAGCCATGTGGGGCTTGCAAGGTGCCACAATGTGGGGGGAAAAGGAAGAAATACTTCCCTTCCAAAGACAAAGTGGCCGGAAGCAGCCAGAAAGCTTTCATCTTTTGCCCCTCCACCAACATGTCCACCAAACCTGGCTTTGAAGGTGTAACCTACACCAGTTACGAACACTTTAAAGTTGTTGTGGACCAGGAACTGGAAAAGAGGAGAACCTCCCTCTAATGTTTACATGTCTGAACACACACACACACACACACACACACACACACACACACACACACACACACAGTTATCAGAATATTCCTTAAGGACACTGTCCAGAGCACAAACACACACACACACACACACACACACACACACACACACACCTTGACCTTGATGGCTGTTGTTTTTCACTTTCTTGTTGCCTGGAGTACAGTAAGTTAAAAAAAATACTGTGAAACTGTTTAAAAGTTTTTAATGTTATTTATTTAACGATGGGAAGTGAAGTGTAATCTAATCATTGTAAATAAGAGTTTTATTCATAGCTTCATTTTAGAATACTTGGCAGTATTACCTGCTTTTAAGCAAAAGATTTGTTGTTTTGTTTTGGTATTTATTTATTTTGGCACTTGTTTTTGGTATTTATCTTAGTAAAATTAACTTCAACCTTCTTTTAACTTGTTTTAATCACAATGGATCACTTTCACTTGCATTATCACCTGGAATTTACTTGTCTTAAGCATGTCTTTTCACAATTCATACTGTACATGTTTCATTCATGTGTTGTCAATAAAAAAATCATTGAATTTTAAAATGGTTGTGCTTCAGTTATTACCTGCATAGCAATTCAATTGAAGTGTTTCATAGTCACTGTCCAATAAAGTGACATTTTCATGCATGCTTCATTCAAGCATTGCCATACCTTCATTTTACAATAATTACCTTTACTGATACGTTCCTAAAATGAACTGCTTTTTTACTGCCATACTTGAACTTTTCATAAATATTTACCAAGTAATTAAGAAATATGTACTAGTATGACCTAAAAACGAAGTTTTCCAGCTAAAAATGCCAATTTCTGGAAATTCAAAATGACAAAATGACAGACAATGGACAATGGTAAGCATTGATGAAAAACTTTATGAACAGCATCTGGAAATGAAATAGAACAATTATTACACACTGCATCTTTAAGTAGAAGGATTTTGGACCTTTGGAACTTTCTACCTTTCCAATAACAGTTATTCAGTCATGCAATCACAGGGAACAGATTAAGGATGTCTTTCCAGGATATTTCCATATTACATTGGATTTGAATACAAAACATTTGACATTGTAGCGTACAACAATTTTTAAAGCATTCTATACATAAGAAATATGTGCAAAGGAAGCAGTTGTTGTGCAAAACTGTAAAGAAAACCCAATTTCAAAACTTCACATTGTCAGGCAAAGTGGTTATGTGCAAAAGTTTGTCAAGAAAAGTGCATTCTGCAGTATTAAAAATAAAGGCATCCAAGCACACAATAAATATGTGCAAAAGATGCATTTGTGCAAAAGAACTGCAAAAACACGATTGTGCAAAAACAAAAACATTGTAGCTCTCACATATGAGCTAAAATGAAAGCATTTGTCTTGAGTATTCATTGAATACATAAATAAAGACATTATCAATAAGAAGCAAACAAGCCCATTAATAGAAAAGTACTTCTAAGAACACTCAGGTAAGAACAAATTAATACACCCCCCATGCTCCCACCTCTGTTGTATAAAAGGATTTGTAAGAACAAAAATATTATTAAAAAGTTCAAGATCTCCTCTTTCAGTAAAATACAAAAACAAAGCCTCTAAAATTGCTAAAAGTTTGTTTTGAAATAAAAGACAGACATCCAGTTCCACCCCTTTTTGTTTGATAATAATCCTCCTCACCCACACTGAATGTCTTGCCACTGCCATGACAATGTGAAGTGCTTGTCTCTTTTTGTTTGTATCGAAAGCCCCAAATAAAAACACCTTTTCCCAGTTGTCATTCACATATTGAGCATTTTCCCCAAACCCCAGCACCATCTTTTTGATTTTTCCTTTAAAACATTTCAACTTTTCACAGTTAAAAAACATATGTCTCAGTCCTTCACTTTCTAAACCACACACTTTACATTGGTCATCAATTGTAAAACCCATTTTAAAAAGCCTCATTTCATTTAAAACACAGTTATGGCCCAATAAAAAGTCAAAGTTTTCTAAAAATGGACACTTCAGCGTTTGCCTTACATTCCTCCATATGTCTTCTTTTTTTAAACCATCCACCACTCTCAACCAGTATACATTTGCGATTGGTGCAATAAAAGCTTTTTGTCTAAAAAACTGATAAAAGTTCCTTAAAACAAAAGCCTTAAAAACATCATCACCTTCTTTCAATACCACTTTCACCTCCTCCTCTGTTTCCTCCCCATCATTGCACATTATTTGTTTATTCCATTCCTCTGGTATTGCACTTATTATTTGGTTCAATTCCTTCTTTATTTTCTCAAGTTCGTATCCTTCTTTAACTCTCCTTAACTCATCAATGAAAGCTTGGAATGGCAAGAGCCCCGGTCTTACTTCATAAAAGAGATCTCTGACCTTCCTAAAACCTGCTTCAAACCAGTCTTTCCAGAAATTTCCACCGCCAATTTTCAAATTTGGGTTTAAGAATAATGGCTGATTTAAAATTGATTCCCGTCCCACAGGATTAAAACTCAAACATTCCGAATAAGTACCCCAGGCCCTCAAAATTTCTCTATAAAACTCTGGGACTCCAACCGTCATGTTATCTTTCCACCCCATCCATAAGGCTGAAGAGCCCATCTTCAGTTTTTTGGATAAAAGTATAACATTGTTTGTTTCCATTCTCTTTTCTCCTCTCCTAAAAAAAGTTTCACTACTTTTACTCTTAGGGCCTTCAGCCTTAGGATGGGGTCTAGGACTCCCAGCCCTCCCTCCTCCACTGGACCAATCAAAGTCTCATACTTCACTTTGGATGGTTTACCGTGCCAGATAAAATCTATCATCAACTTTTTAAGAACATTTGCCACAGGTATTGGCAAACAGACTGAACCAAGGACGTACCAAAGCTTCGACAAAAACAAGGTGTTAAGCACTAGAATTTTGCCCCTAAGAGTCAGACTCCTTCTTTCCCAAAAAGCCAATCTCATTTTGGTCTTCCCGATCACCTCCTCCCAAGTTTTCTTGGTTGTGAAAGTTTCATCTGGCCCTACTCTAACCCCCAAAATTTTCATGTCTGATTGTACTTCTTTGAAGGGTAGCGTCATTGACAGAGTTCCTCTTCCCAACCTCAGGAACTCTGTTTTGCCCACATTCATTCGCGCTCCTGATCCTTTACAATAAAAATCTAAAACCTTCATACTATTTAAAATGCTATTTTCATCTTTTAGCACAAGAGTTGTGTCATCGGCATACTGATAGATCTTTGTTTCTGAATTAAAAGTGCCTTCATTATCAACAGATATTCCTTTTATCTTACTGTCTGCACTGATCGCCAAGCCTAACGGTTCAGCCACCAGCGTGTAAAGCAGTGCAGAGAGTGGGCAGCCTTGACGGATTGATCTCGATAAGAGGATAAAATCTGTTAAAAAGCCATTAACTTTGACACAATTATTGGCTTCTGAGTAGAGACATCTCAGACACTGCACAAATTTTTCTCCGAAATTAAAAGTACTTAAAACATCAAATAAAAATTCATGTTCAACTCTATCAAAAGCCTTTTCAAAATCAATATTCAGAATAAAACCTTGTTTTTTTTCTCCAGACATGTACCAGATTTTGTCTCTTACGCTATTGACAGTGTCCGAGATGTCTCTACCCATCACAGCATATACCTGGTTAGTCTGAATGACTGTGGGCAAAATCTTCTTCAGCCTATTTGCCAATACCTTTGCTAAAATCTTATAGGTCACAGTTTAAAAGGCTAATAGGTCTAAAGTTTTCTAGGTTTTCTTTATCTCCCTTCTTTTTATAAATAATTTTAATTACTCCCCTTGCCATGCGTGGACTTAGAATCCTCTCTTCCCACACCTCCTGATAGACCGTGTTTAAAATTGGCACTAAAATAGATTTAAAAGCTTTATAAAATTCGCACAGCAAACCATCAAGGCCAGGGCTCTTGCCATTCTTCATATTCCCCAAGGCATCCACAATTTCTTCATTTGTTATCACTTTGTCACATTCCTTTCTATCTTCTGTTTTAACTCTTTTTTTAATATGGCTCAGTAGAAAACTCTTTGCTTCCTTATCAATTCCTTGTTTCATAAATAATTCATTGTAAAAAGTAAAAACTCTATGTAAAATATCATTTTTGCCTGTAACAATATTCCCTTCGTTATTCTTCAAAGATTTTATTTCTTCTGCCTTCTGTCTACTTTTTTCTAAATCAATAAAGAATTTTGTGCATCTTTTCCCTTCTATCATGTTCACTGCCCTGCTCCTCACCATTGCTCCTTTACATTTCTTTTCCTCAATCTTCTTTAGGTTTTCCTCCAATTCCATGATTTTGTTTACATTTCCTTTGCCATTAGCTGCATCAGCTAATTCTTTTTCTAAATCCCTTCTAACCATGAATTCATTTTGATTTTTGCCTGTTTTCTACAATATTCCATTGTATATTTCTTAATATCATACTTTAGGTTATCCCACCATAGCCCAACACAGCCCCTATACATGCTCAAATTTGTCACACTCTCTCTTATCAAATTCTCTAATCTATAAAAGTTATCTTTTAAAACGTCTGTATTAAGAAGCCATAGACCAGGTCCGCGTTCAGTTTCACTAAAATCTAAGACAAATAAAATGTAATTATGATCACTAAAAGTGCACGCTTTATGTTGGATTTTAAGAATATTGTTAATAAAATCACTCCTGGCTAAAACCAAATCTATTCTACTCTGTTTTATTTTGTTTTGAACCACTTGTGTTCTACTGAATTCCCTCTTTCCTATATTCTTTTCTCTCCACCTATCAACTAAATTAAATTTCATCATTAGACTTTTCAATTGTTCCCTTCCTCTATCAGCTGCGTACACCATGTCCTCACCAATGTCAATCTTCTCCAAAACTGTATTAAAATCTCCAATAATAAACATATCCTTCCATTTATCCATTAAAATACACAGTCGTTTAAAAAAAGCCACCCTATCAGCATCCTCATTTGGAGCGTGTATGTTGCATATAGTTATTTTTTCGTTTTCTTTCTCAAAACTCATAATTAAAATTTTCCCCTCCTTGTCGTTATACAATTCCGTTGTTTTATCACAGGTGTTTCTCTTAACCATAAAAGCCAGCCCTCTTCCCTTTTGCGCACTATTATTATAAAACAAATCCCCGTCCCACCTCTTCCTAAAACCCTCTGCTATATCATCTTTCCAGTTCGTTTCTTGTAGTAGAATGATGTCACTGTTCTTATTTTCTAAAGCCACCCTCTGCATTTTTCCGGGTTTACTCCCCCTCTTACGTTAATAGAAGTAAAAATCCACCCCATTAAAATAAATATGAAGATAAAAGAAATAAATAAGTGTCCCACCATTAAATTACACATTGTCACTGTTCGTTAGACCTGCTCATTCCGTTGACTCCTCCTGCTTTCCTGATTTTTCAATACCAAAGGTAAATTAAGAATTCCAGTCTTTTTTTTCTTTCCTTTCAGTTTTTTTTATAGTCGCTCTCCAAGTTCAAGTTCGTTATGTGCTGTTAAACCGCATACCTCCTTTGTAGTCCGTTGTTGTAATCCATTATCGTTGTTTTCAAAATCAAAAAAGTTCTGTTCCTTTTCCTTCTCTGTTTTGGACACTGCGGAAGGAAGCTCTGCAGAGACGGCTCCCTCCACCAGCTCCGCGCTATCGGTGATGTTACAGTCCGTGCTCCATGGGGAGGGAGCCGCCCCCGACGTTCGCTGGCCACAGGGCAAATCGCCCTCCGACTCCAGCTCGTCTGGCTCCGCCACAGAGCCCTCTGGCCGCTCGTTCTCCAGGTCCACCTCCAGCACGAGTTCGGGGGCAGAGGCCACAGCCTCCTCCCGCACCACACACAGCTCGCTCTCGTCCTCGGACAGACAGGTAGGCCTACATCGCATCATGGTCTTCCGGCAGTCGTCACATCTAGCGGCGGTACATTCCCGGGCATAGTGTCCTTGTTCCAGACATTCCCTGCACACAAAACTGGGACAGTCCCTCAGCACATGTCCGGGGCTCATACAGAGGCTGCAGATTTTTACCTGTTTGTCATGGATTACCCGGCAGTACTGGGGAGGGGACCGTCCTCTGTTTCAAATCGTGCGCTGTATGGGAGGGATACCACCTCCTTCGGGAACCTCACCTTGAGGAATCTCGTGCCGTCTGCAACTGAAGTGCCCGGGTAGTACCGCCGCCGTACCGGAAGAATGGGTTGCACTCCCCACTTTACCAGTCTGTCCAGGATCTGCCTGTCCGGTATTTCAGGTGGAAGGTGCAGGAAGGAGACCATGACCTCCGCCCTGTGCAGCCTCTTTGCCTCGATCACAGCCTCACCGTAACGCAAGCCCTCTTCCATTTTTTCGCATGCGGCCTCAGAGTTCATGGTGGCCTCGAATTGTTTGTTCTGTTTAGGCCGCAATGCCAACAGGTCGCCTGCCCCCGCCACACTCTCGATCACTTTAATTAGTTCATAGGCCCTCAAGCCAACAATGTTTTCTGTTTCCAGTAAAATAGTCCATTCTCTTTTGTACTTAATTCCCGTTTTATCTTGCTCACCACGTCTTTGTTTGTTGTCGCTCGTTTTACTCACAGTTTCACCAGCTGTTCCACTCGCATTTCCTTGTGTTGTTTCACTCACGTTATCAATCACCGTTTGTTTACTCACTTCTCCGACCATGTTTTCTTTGCCAGGTCCAATGTCCATATTACTTTTTTCCTCTGTTAGCACAGTTTCTTGTTTATCAGCCTTTCGTTTTTTGCTTTTAACCGTAACAAAACCGTCATCCTTTTCTCTTCGTTCATCATTCAGTCCATTTTCAAAAACCATTTGTTTCCGTAAGTCCATATCAAGCATTTCAAGCATTTCATTTCCTTTCCTCGTTATCGTTACACAGTCCGCGGTCGCCGCCATTTCACCAGATCTATCAAAGATGTCCATTCTCTGTAAACTTTTTTCCATGCTCAGGGGTCGTTTGCCAGAAGGTCCGTCCATGTTTAAACAAAAAAGGTGGAAACGCTGGCCCAGCAGCGGCAAACTGCTGGGCTCGCTATGTCTCTAAAAAAAAAAAAAACTTTTTAAACCAAAAATAAACAGTTTAAATGAAATAAATTTACAAAAAAATGAAGCAGAGAGCTCCAAAGGCGGGGAGCCTCTCTCCCCAGTCTACTGCCACTCACTTGCTGCGCAGGTCACGAGATCGGGCGTGCTCAGCGTGGTATGGCCGTAAGCGAGAGCTGCCTGCGAAAGCGGCCCCCTTAAAGCAGTTGGCAAACACGTGTGCCATTCAGGGAGCCTCGCCATGTCACTGAACCGCCACCTCTTTGAAACACCGCCGGCATATTGAGCTGAACGCTGGAAAAAGACCTTTGTCAGTTAGGAAAAAAAGGCGAGAGAGAAAAAAACAGCCAATAAGTTAATTAATTAATAAATGAATACACCAATAAATAGTTTATTTTTAAAAAAAAGAAGGGAATGGGTAAAAAAGGCAAAGCAGCAAAAAAAGAGTGGTTTGATGTCTGAAATGTTGCTGTGCTTGTTGTTGCGTTGGTCTGCCGAGTGGTGAAGGCAGGGCAAGAGAGGGAGGAAGAAAAAAAAAAAGCTTACAGCACCTGGTATTCCCAGACGGTCTCCCATCCAAGTACTAAGCAGGCCCGACGCTGCTTAGCTTCCTAGATCGGACGGGATCGGGAGTGCTCAGCGTGGTATGGCCGTAAGCTAGAGCTGCCTGCGAAAGCGGCCCCCTTAAAGCAGTCGGCAAACACGTGTGCCATTCAGGGAGCCTCGCCATGTCACTGAACCGCCACCTCTTTCAAACAGTGCCGGCATATTGAGCTGAACGCCGGAAAAAGACGCTTGTCAGTTAGGAAAAAAAGGCAAGAGAGAAAAAAACAGCCAATAAATTAATTAATGAATACACCAATAAATAGTTTATTTTTTTTTAAAAAGAAGGGGATGGGTAAAAAAGGCAAAGCAGGAAAAAAACAGTGGTTTGACGTCTGAAATGTTGTTGTGCTTGTTGTTCCGTTGGTCTGTCCCCGAGTGGTGAAGGCAGGGCAAGAGAGGGAGGAAGAAAAAAAAAAAAGCTTACAGCACCTGGTATTCCCAGGCGGTCTCCCATCCAAGTACTAACCACGCCCAACGCTGCTTAGCTTCCAAGATCGGGCGTGCTCAGCGTGGTATGGCCATAAGCGAGAGCTGCCTGCGAAAGCGGCCCCCTTAAAGCAGTCGGCAAACACGTGTGCCTTTCAGGGAGCCTCGCCATGTCACTGAACCGCCACCACTTTGAAACACCGCCGGCATATTGAGCTGAACGCCGGAAAAAGACGTTTGTCAATTTGGAAAAAAAGGCGAGAGAGAAAAAAAACAGCCAATAAATTAATTAATTAATGAATGAATACACCAATAAATAGTTTATTTTTAAAATTTTTATAAATTGAAATGTTGCTGTGCTTGTTGTTGCGTTGGTCTGCCCCCGAGTGGTAAAGGCAGGGCAAGAGAGGGAGGAAGAAAGAAAAAAAAGCGTACAGCACCTGGTATTCCCAGGCGGTCTCCCATCCAAGTACTAACCAGGCCCGACGCTGCTTAGCTTTTGAGATCGGACGAGATCGGGCGTGCTCAGCGTGGTATGGCCGTAAACGAGAGTTGCTTGCGAAAGCGGCCCCCTTAAAGCAGTTGGCAAACACGTGTGCCATTCAGGGAGCCTCGCCATGTCACTGAACCGCCACCTCTTTGAAACACAGCCAGCATATTGAGCTGAACGCCGGAAAAAGACGTTTGTCAGTTAGGAAAAAAAGGCGAGAGAGAAAAAAACAGCCAATAAGTTAATTAATTAATAAATGAATACACCAATAAATAGTTTATTTTTTAAAAAAAGAAGAGAATGGGTAAATTTGGAAAAAAAGGCGAGAGAGAAAAAAAACAGCCAATAAATTAATTAATTAATGAATGAATACACCAATAAATAGTTTATTTTTAAAATTTTTATAAATTGAAATGTTGCTGTGCTTGTTGTTGCGTTGGTCTGCCCCCGAGTGGTGAAGGCAGGGCAAGAGAGGGAGGAAGAAAGAAAAAAAAGCTTACAGCACCTGGTATTCCCAGGCGGTCTCCCATCCAAGTACTAACCAGGCCCCCTTAAAGCAGTTGGCAAACACGTGTGCCATTCAGGGAGCCTCGCCATGTCACTGAACCGCCACCTCTTTGAAACACAGCCAGCATATTGAGCTGAACGCCGGAAAAAGACGTTTGTCAGTTAGGAAAAAAAGGCGAGAGAGAAAAAAACAGCCAATAAGTTAATTAATTAATAAATGAATACACCAATAAATAGTTTATTTTTTAAAAAAAGAAGAGAATGGGTAAAAAAGGCAAAGCAGCAAAAAAAGAGTGGTTTGATGTCTGAAATGTTGCTGTGCTTGTTGTTGCGTTGGTCTGCCGAGTGGTGAAGGCAGGGCAAGAGAGGGAGGAAGAAAAAAAAAAAAGCTTACAGCACATGGTATTCCCAGACGGTCTCCCATCCAAGTACTAACCAGGCCCGACGCTGCTTAGCTTTTGAGATCGGACGAGATCGGGCGTGCTCAGCGTGGTATGGCCGTAAGCGAGAGTTGCCTGCGAAAGCGGCCCCCTTAAAGCAGTTGGCAAACACGTGTGCCATTCAGGGAGCCTCGCCATGTCACTGAACCGCCACCTCTTTGAAACACAGCCAGCATATTGAGCTGAACACCAGAAAAAGACGTTTGTCAGTTAGGAAAAAAAGGCGAGAGAGAAAAAAACAGCCAATAAGTTAATTAATTAATAAATGAATACACCAATAAATAGTTTATTTTTAAAAAAAAGAAGGGAATGGGTAAAAAAGGCAAAGCAGCAAAAAAAGAGTGGTTTGATGTCTGAAATGTTGCTGTGCTTGTTGTTGCGTTGGTCTGCCGAGTGGTGAAGGCAGGGCAAGAGAGGGAGGAAGAAAAAAAAAAAAGCTTACAGCACCTGGTATTCCCAGACGGTCTCCCATCCAAGTACTAAGCAGGCCCGACGCTGCTTAGCTTCCTAGATCGGACGGGATCGGGCGTGCTCAGCGTGGTATGGCCGTAAGCTAGAGCTGCCTGCGAAAGCGGCCCCCTTAAAGCAGTCGGCAAACACGTGTGCCATTCAGGGAGCCTCGCCATGTCACTGAACCGCCACCTCTTTCAAACAGTGCCGGCATATTGAGCTGAACGCCGGAAAAAGACGCTTGTCAGTTAGGAAAAAAAGGCAAGAGAGAAAAAAACAGCCAATAAATTAATTAATTAATGAATGAATACACCAATAAATAGTTTATTTTTTTTTAAAAAGAAGGGGATGGGTAAAAAAGGCAAAGCAGGAAAAAAACAGTGGTTTGACGTCTGAAATGTTGTTGTGCTTGTTGTTCCGTTGGTCTGCCCCCGAGGGGTGAAGGCAGGGCAAGAGAGGGAGGAAGAAAAAAAAAAAAAGCTTACAGCACCTGGTATTCCCAGGCGGTCTCCCATCCAAGTACTAACCACGCCCAACGCTGCTTAGCTTCCAAGATCGGGCATGCTAAGCGTGGTATGGCCGTAAGCGAGAGCTGCCTGCGAAAGCGGCCCCCTTAAAGCAGTCGGCAAACACGTGTGCCATTCAGGGAGCCTCGCCATGTCACTGAACCGCCACCTCTTTGAAACACCGCCGGCATATTGAGCTGAACGCCGGAAAAAGACGTTTGTCAATTTGGAAAAAAAGGCGAGAGAGAAAAAAAACAGCCAATAAATTAATTAATTAATGAATGAATACACCAATAAATAGTTTATTTTTAAAATTTTTATAAATTGAAATGTTGCTGTGCTTGTTGTTGCGTTGGTCTGCCCCCGAGTGGTGAAGGCAGGGCAAGAGAGGGAGGAAGAAAGAAAAAAAAGCTTACAGCACCTGGTATTCCCAGGCGGTCTCCCATCCAAGTACTAACCAGGCCCCCTTAAAGCAGTTGGCAAACACGTGTGCCATTCAGGGAGCCTCGCCATGTCACTGAACCGCCACCTCTTTGAAACACAGCCAGCATATTGAGCTGAACGCCGGAAAAAGACGTTTGTCAGTTAGGAAAAAAAGGCGAGAGAGAAAAAAACAGCCAATAAGTTAATTAATTAATAAATGAATACACCAATAAATAGTTTATTTTTAAAAAAAAGAAGGGAATGGGTAAAAAAGGCAAAGCAGCAAAAAAAGAGTGGTTTGATGTCTGAAATGTTGCTGTGCTTGTTGTTGCGTTGGTCTGCCGAGTGGTGAAGGCAGGGCAAGAGAGGGAGGAAGAAAAAAAAAAAAGCTTACAGCACCTGGTATTCCCAGACGGTCTCCCATCCAAGTACTAACCAGGCCCGACGCTGCTTAGCTTTTGAGATCGGACGAGATCGGGCGTGCTCAGCGTGGTATGGCCGTAAGCGAGAGTTGCCTGCGAAAGCGGCCCCCTTAAAGCAGTTGGCAAACACGTGTGCCATTCAGGGAGCCTCGCCATGTCACTGAACCGCCACCTCTTTGAAACACAGCCAGCATATTGAGCTGAACGCCAGAAAAAGACGTTTGTCAGTTAGGAAAAAAAGGCGAGAGAGAAAAAAACAGCCAATAAGTTAATTAATTAATAAATGAATACACCAATAAATAGTTTATTTTAAAAAAAAAAGAAGGGAATGGGTAAAAAAGGCAAAACAGCAAAAAAAGAGTGGTTTGATGTCTGAAATGTTGCTGTGCTTGTTGTTGCGTTGGTCTGCCGAGTGGTGAAGGCAGGGCAAGAGAGGGAGGAAGAAAAAAAAAAAAGCTTACAGCACCTGGTATTCCCAGACGGTCTCCCATCCAAGTACTAACCAGGCCCGACGCTGCTTAGCTTCCTAGATCGGACGAGATCGGGCGTGCTCAGCGTGGTATGGCCGTAAGCGAGAGTTGCCTGCGAAAGCGGCCCCCTTAAAGCAGTTGGCAAACACGTGTGCCATTCAGGGAGCCTCGCCATGTCACTGAACCGCCACCTCTTTGAAACACAGCCAGCATATTGAGCTGAACGCCAGAAAAAGACGTTTGTCAGTTAGGAAAAAAAGGCGAGAGAGAAAAAAACAGCCAATAAGTTAATTAATTAATGAATGAATACACCAATAAATAGTTTATTTTAAAAAAAAAAGAAGGGAATGGGTAAAAAAGGCAAAACAGCAAAAAAAGAGTGGTTTGATGTCTGAAATGTTGCTGTGCTTGTTGTTGCGTTGGTCTGCCGAGTGGTGAAGGCAGGGCAAGAGAGGGAGGAAGAAAAAAAAAAAAGCTTACAGCACCTGGTATTCCCAGACGGTCTCCCATCCAAGTACTAACCAGGCCCGACGCTGCTTAGCTTCCTAGATCGGACGAGATTTTTTTTTTTTTTTTTTTTCTTTATTCAATCACAAATGCATCAAAATATTACAGGTCACAAGTTTTGTTAGTATACAAAAAACATCTCAATTTCCATCTTTGGAGATTTCTCATTAGGATTAGAAAAACAGGAATGCAATACAGATACAGTTTATAATACATTTAGTGCAATTAGGCTGCCTATATTGCATCAGCATTTTGTGCAAAACCTACAAAGAAGAAATTAAAACTGAGATATTATATTACTAAAACCATATATAAATAGAGATCTAGACATGACCTGTGCTAAGATGACATACATAAATATACATGAATAAATAAGTAGACCATAAAATAAATAAAAAAACACAAAGCCTAATCTAAAAACAATTTGGCAAAGAAAGCTTTATGCCATCCCAATTCTGTTGGATAAAAGGATTACTATAAACAAAGATGTTGTTAAAAATTCCCAGATCCCCTTTCTCACTAAAATATACAAACAAAGACTCAAGGACACGCAATAATTTAGTTCGAAACAAAACACATATATCTAATTCAAAACCTTTCGTCTTCATTACCAGTCTCCTCACCCATACTGCATGCCTCGCTGTTGCAAGCAAGATCTGGAGCGCTTGGCTCTTTCTTTTTTTATCCAGTGCACCAAACAAGAAAATTTTCTGTTCACATATTGTTCTTCTACTCCAAATCCTAAAACTAGTTTCTTTATGTTGGCATGAAAGCACTTAAGTTTTTCGCAGATGAAGAACATGTGTTTTAGCCCCTCCTTCTCTTTTCCACACACTCTACATAAGTCCGTTGCCACAAAACCCATCTTCATTAACCTCATTTCATTTGATACACAATTGTGCCTCAGTAAAAAGTCAAAGTTTTCCAGTACTGGACATTTTAGACTTAGCCTTATGTGTTCCCAAATATCATCTTTTTTAATGCCATCTATTACTCTCATCCAATATTTATTTGCGGTTGGCTCTATAAAAGCTTTGTTTCTAAAAAATAAATAGAAATTCTTTAAAACAAAACACTGAAAAGTGCCTTCTCCGTCTTTTACAATCACTTCCACCTTTCCTCCCTTTTCTTCTTCATTATTTGATTTTATTTTCTCCATCCACCCTTGTGGTATGGCACTCATTATTGTTTTTAAATCCTGCATAATTTTCTCCACCTCATAATCATCTTGCACTCTCCTTATTTCATCAACAAATGCTTGAAATGGTAAGAGTCCTGGCCTTATTTCGTAAAAAAGATCTTTGATCCTTCTAAAACCAGCCTCAAACCAAAGTTTCCAAAAACTCCCTTTAATGGTCACATTTGGATTTAAAAACAGAGGTTGATTTAAAATTGCTTCTCTTCCAATTGGTCTAAAAGATAAACTTCCTGAAAAGCTACCCCAAGCTCTTAAAACTTCTCTATAAAATTCCGGAATGCCAATGGTCATATTATCTGTCAACCCCATCCATAAGGCTGAGGGCCCCATGCTCAATTTTATATTCAAGAAATATGTCATTGTTGTTTTCCATTCTTTAAACTCTTCTCCTAAAAAAACTTTTACCATTTTTATTCTAAGGGCCTTCAGCCTAAGGATGGGGTCTAGCAATCCCAGCCCCCCCCCCCTCCACTGGTCCAATCAAAGTCTCATATTTTATCTTCGCTGGTTTGCCATGCCAAATAAAATCCATCACCAAATGTTTAAAAACATTTGCTACAGGTATTGGCAAACAGATTGAAGCAAGGACGTACCATATTTTTGACAAAAAGAGTGAGTTAAGCACCAATATTTTCCCCTTGAGCGCAAGACTCCTCCTCTCCCAGAAACCCAATCTTTGTTTTGCTTTGCCAATCATCTCTTCCCAATTCTCTTTTGTTGTCAAAATCTCATTTGGCCCTACTCTGACCCCCAAAATTTTCATATAATTTGTAACTTCTTTAAAAGGGAACGTCCTTGACAGAGTTTCTCCTCCTATCCTCATGAACTCAGTTTTACCCACATTCATTTTTGCTCCAGATGCTTTGCAATAAATATCTAAAACTTTAATACTTTTGTTTATACTTTCTTCATCCTTTAAAACAAGAGTTGTATCATCTGCATACTGATATATTTTAGGCTCAGATCTTAAAAATATGCTATCTTCCACCGGTACTCCTCGAATTTCGCTGTCCGCGCTTATTGCTAACCCAAATGGCTCAGCCACTAGGGTGTAGAGTAGCGCTGACAGTGGACAACCCTGTCTAATGGATCGAGATAAAAGTATGAAATCAGTTAAAAAGCCATTTACTTTAATACAACTCTTGGCATCTGAGTAGAGACATCTCAGACACCTCACAAACTTCTCTCCAAAATTAAAAGTATTCATTACACTGAATAAAAACTCATGTTCAACCCTGTCAAAAGCTTTCTCAAAATCTATATTTAAAATATAACCACTTTTCTTTTCTTTATCCATGAACCATATTTTATCTCTCACGCTATTGATTGTGTCTGAGATGTCTCTACCCAGTACAGCATAGGCTTGGTTGGTTTGAATGACTGTGGGTAAGACCTTTTTCAGTCTATTTGCCAGCAACTTTGCTAAAATCTTGTAGTCACAATTTAAAAGGCTTAAAATTTTAAATTTTCTAGTTTCTCCCTGTCTCCCTTCCTTTTGTATATTATTTTTATTACACCTTTTGACATGGATGGACTTAAAATCCCTCCCTGCCATACCTCTTGATATACTATGTTTAAAATATGAATTAAAACCGTTCTAAAAGACTTATAAAATTCACATGGCAAACCATCAAGGCCAGGACTCTTGCCATTCTTCATATTGCTCAAGGCATTTTCAATTTCTTCATTTGATATGTCAACATTACACATTTCTCTGTCTCCTTTTTCCACCCTTTTTTTGATGTGATTTAATAAGAATTCACTGGCATTACTTTCTATTCCTCCTTTCTTAAAAAGATCTTGGTAAAATAAAAAGACTCCTTATTAAAATTTAAAATTAAAATTAAAATTCCTTCCTTGTCATTAATACTATTTCCTTCATCATCCTTGATACTCCTTATTTCTTCTGATTTTTGTCTATTTTTCTCTAGATCAAAAAAGAACCGCGTACATCTCTCTCCCTCCACCATATAGTTTGCTCTACTTCTTATCATTGCACCCTTACACTTACTCTCCTCTATATTCTTTAAAACCTCTTCCAGCTGCATTATCTTGTTCACATCCTCCTTACCAATATCTACTTTTGCTAATTCGTCTTTCAGTTTTCTTGTAGCATCCAGCTCTTTTCTATTCTTTTCTTTCTTCATCCTTCTACAATATTGCATTGTATACTTTTTAATATCATATTTCAAATTGTCCCACCATCTTCCAATACAGTCCCTGTACATAGTTATTTCCTTAACACTTTCGTTTATTAGACACTCTACCTCCATTCTATAGAAATTATCTTTTAAAACCTCTGTATTTAGGTGCCACAACCCAGGGCCCCTTTCTATTTCATTAAAATCCAAAACTAAATGTACATAGTTATGGTCACTGAAGCTACATGTTTTATATTGAATTTTTTTAACATAAGTGCTGATTTCTTTTGTAGCTAATATCAAATCAATTCGACTTTGTTTCACTTCATCTTGCACCACCTGTATCCTACTGTATACCCTTTTCCCACCATTCTTTTCTCTCCATACATCAATTAAGTTAAAAGTTTTCATTACACTTTGCAATTCATTCCTCCCTTTGTCTGTTCCATAAAACATATTATTACCAACATCCTCCTTCCCTAAAACAGTGTTAAAATCTCCCATCACGATCATTTTGCCCAATTTTTGCATTAAAAGACCCAGATGTTTAAAAAAGACTACTTTCCCTGCAACATCATTTGGAGCGTGTATATTGCATATCACAACTTTCTCATTTTCTTTTTCAAAACGTAAAATTAGAATCTTTCCTTCTTTATCATTAGGCTATACAGTTCAGTTATTCTATCACAAGTATTTCTTTTTATCATGAAAGCCACCCCCCTTCCTTTCTGTATACCGTTATTATAGAATAAATCCCCATCCCATCTTTTTCTAAAACCTTCTGCCGTGTCATCTTTCCAATTTGTTTCCTGAAGTAATATAATATCGCTCTCTTTAGTTGCAACTATCACTTTCTGCATTTTGTTCGGGTTCGCACCACCTCTTAAATTAATGGAAGTAAAACTCCACGTCATTAAAAAAATAAATATAAGAAAAAAAAATTAAAAAGCCGTTCCCCACTAAAACCATCATTTATAATTGGACCTGCTCCCTACATTTCCCCCTCCTGCTTTCTTGTTTTCTTAAGACCAAAGGTAGATTTACGACTGTGTTTTTCTTCCTCGCTATGGGCTTTTTATGTAGCTTTTCTACCGTTTCTAGTTCATTCAGTTTTAGTGGTCGGCATACCTTTTTTTCAGTCTGTGTTTGCAGTGCGTCAGTTACACAAAAGTCATATTCAAACGGAGATTTGCCTTCTTCTCTCTCCAGCTCCATCCCGGTAAAATAAAGTCCTGCAGCAGCGGCTCTCTCCACCAGATCCGCGCTGTCGGTGCTGTTAAAGTCCGAGCTCCCTGGGGAGACAGCCGCCGCTGCGGCTGGGCACAGGGAATTCCACAGTCAGCATCAGACTCGCTCTCCTTCTCCTGTGCGTTTTCGGAAGTGGTTTCAGGCCCTGGCTCGGGAACAGCAGAGTCTTCTCCCCCACAGGCAAACCGTCCTCGACTGCCATTGCTACCGGCCGCACACAGGGGATCTCCACGTTAGCGTCTGAACCGCCCTCTTTTTCCTGCAGGTCCTCGGAAGACACCTGTAGCGAGCCCGTCTCAGACACTGGCCCAGGGGTAGCCGGCACAATCATAGGGCCCTCTCCCTCCACAGGCAGACCGTCCTCATCCGAACCAAGGCAGATGCACTTCATCATGGTCTTATTGCAGTCCGGACACTTAGCGGCCGTGCAATTGCGGGCGTAATGTCCTTGCTCCATGCACTCCCGGCACGTAAAGGCTGGGCATTCCCGCAATACATGTCCTGGGCTCATACAGAGCCTACAGATTTTCACCTGCTTGTCGTGAAGGACTCTGCAGTATTGAGGGCCATCTTGCGTATCGAAACGCGCACTGTACGGGAGAGATGCAACTTCCTTCGGGAATCTCACCTTCAGGTAGCGCGTTCCATCAGCCACCGATGTGCCAGGGTAGTATCTCCTCTTTACCGGCAGGATAGGTGAGACCCCCCAGTTGACTAGTTTGTCAATTATCCGTGAGTCTGGTAACTCTGGTGGCAGATGCAAAAAGGAGACCATTATCTCGGCTTTGTGCAGTCGCTTCACGCTGATGAACCTGTCACGGAAGCTCACTCCTTCCTCCAACTTTTCGCACGCTGCCTCGGAATTCAATGTTGCCTCAAATTGTTTGTTTTGCCTAGGTCTTAGTGCTAGCAACTGTCCCGTACCAACCGCATTCTCAACCGCATTGATTAGATCATACACATTCAACGTATCCTCTTTTTCCGTTTCGAGTAATACAGTCCACTCACGCTTGTATGTCCTTCCTGTTGTATCTCTCTCTCTCTCCGTATATCCTTTCCGCCGTTGTCTGCATTCTCAATTTCAAGATCTCTTTTCTTTCTTTTATCAGTTTGATTGTCCATAATAAGTTCATTATCCGTTCCTTTATCTTTATCCATCTTTCTTTTCTTCCTGGATACCGTCGTGAATCCATTCAAAACGCGTGTTTGCCCGTCTTCCAGTTCAATTCCGTTGTCAATGTTTGCGTCTTTCTCATGTTCAGAATTCTTTGTATTTCCTTTCTTTTCTGGTATTGTCTCGAAACAGTCCATAGTCACCGCCGTTCTTTCAGGTATGTCAGTGAGATCCATTACTCGTAAACCGGGTTGGAGTTGCAAAGGTCGTTTGCCGTGTGGTCCGTCCATTGTTTCAAACAAAAAAGAACGCTTACCCAGCAGCAGCAGACTGCTGGGCTCGCTTAAGAACTCAGAGAGAACTTGAAATGAAAATAATGAAATAAAGAAAAAATCAAACAAAAACTTTTTTAAAGAGAAAAGGCTCAAATTGAGGGAGCCTCTCTCCCCCTTCTACAGCCGTCTCACTCACGCACGCGCAGATCGGACGTGCTCGGCGTGGTATGGCCGTAAGCTAGAGCTGCCTGCGAAAGCGGCCCCCTTAAAGCAGTCGGCAAACACGTGTGCCATTCAGGGAACCTCGCCATGTCACTGAACCGCCACCTCTTTCAAACAGTGCCGGCATATTGAGCTGAACGCCGGAAAAAGACGCTTGTCAGTTAGGAAAAAAAGGCAAGAGAGAAAAAAAAACAGCCAATAAATTAATTAATTAATGAATGAATACACCAATAAATAGTTTATTTTTTTAAAAAAAGAAGGGGATGGGTAAAAAAGGCAAAGCAGGAAAAAAAGAGTGGTTTGACGTCTGAAATGTTGCTGTGCTTGTTGTTCCGTTGGTCTGCCCCCGAGTGGTGAAGGCAGGGCAAGAGAGGGAGGAAGAAAAAAAAAAAAGCTTACAGCACCTGGTATTCCCAGGCGGTCTCCCATCCAAGTACTAACCAGTCCCGACGCTGCTTAGCTTTCGAGATCGGACGAGATCGGGCGTGCTCAGCGTGGTATGGCCGTAAGCGAGAGCTGCCTGCGAAAGCGGCCCCCTTAAAGCAGTCGGCAAACACGTGTGCCATTCATGGAGCCTCGCCATGTCACTGAACCGCCACCTCTTTGAAACACCGACGGCATATTGAGCTGAACGCCGGAAAAAGACGTTTGTCAATTTGGAAAAAAAGGCGAGAGAGAAAAAAACAGCCAATAAGTTAATTAATTAATAAATGAATACACCAATAAATAGTTATTT